>JAPKLW010001408.1:74910-147508 GCA_026898455.1 Plectranthus barbatus | reverse complement strand
CTATTTAGCACAAACTAATTTTTAGTATGTGAGTCACTCCCTATATATATATATATATATATATTATTTTAAAAATAAAAATTTTATTATAATTCATGATTCATCAATAAATATATAAATCGCGCAACGCGCGGGTAACAATCTAGTTAAACATAACAACACTTATCCTCATGCACATTGTCAATATGTTGCTAAAATTAAAGTATATACAGTAAAAATACTCATATGATGTGAGGGAAAGAATAAATATGCAAAACTAATACTTGTACTTCCTCCGAGATGTGATCATAATCCAAAGAAAGGATTGTTCTGCTTACTTGAGTAAGGTAGTTCTTTTGACTTTTTTTTTTAAAATTTTATTTATGAGTTTTGCAAACAATTTTTCTCTTTGAACTTCAAATTATTGTTGTTGAATTCATAAAATAATTTCAAATTAGCAGTTTAAATAATTTAATTTAACTTTTAATCGAGTTGTTGATTGACATTGTTTTTTAGACATACAACACCAATAATGCAATACAAGTATCCAATTCAATATTTTAATAAAATATATATTTGTCTTTTTCCACATACACAATACTCCCATTAATGACACCAGCTTAACTTAACTTATATTTTCTTTGTATATTAATATTTCAATATATATTATCTACATAAATTTTTATCAAATTTCTAAATATATATTTATATAATTAATTACAAACTCAATTGATATTTAACTTGATAAAAAATTCAATTTACAAGAATTGAAATATGAATAAATCAAGTTTCAAATAGAAGAAATAATTTGAGTTTTTCGATCATAACAATAATAGAATGTTGCAAACAAATGTGTGAAGAAAAAAAATATTTGAAACATATCAATATTAAACTTTATTTATAGAGAACATAAAAATAAGGATTTTTATATAATTTTTATAATTATAAAACATTAAATTACCCAATTAGAAGCTTCCTAGTAGTAATTATTGATTGGATAACCTAGCTCTGAGCAAAAATCGAACCAATCAAAAAAAAAAAAAAAAAAAACTTACTGAACTGTTGAATTGCCCTATGCTTGTTGGCTGAAACCGAACCCACCCAACTATTTCGTCAATTTTATAAAATAGTTCGGTTAATTTAATTTAATTTAATTGATTTTCAACTTATCCAACCAAAAGATTGAGCAGCCGATCCATCGTCCACTTTCATCCCATTTTTCATTTGTTTATAATTATATCTCTTTTGTCTTATTATACGACTCCTAACGGGGTTGTAGTTGTATTTGATGAGTTTAGATCTTGTTAAACAAGAGAAAACGTGTAAATTGTTGTCAACATTTTCCAACTTTCGCCATAACCCTTTTTTATCACATGGTTTATGTCTGTGTGAATATATTATAAATAATTATATATAATATATGTATATCCCTTAGCTCCAAATACCAAAAAAAATATCAAGAAAACGCAAGCTCCACCTACCCACCAAGATACTTCAAGGCGAAGCTGAAAGGGCGTTGTTCCAATGGCGACCGTCTCATCCGCCGCAATCACACCGTGCCTCTCTCGCAACTCGCCTAGAAGATTCACCTCTCTCTCTTCCTCCACCTCTGTTTTCTTCAGCTACAATGTCTGCAACCGGGCCCGCCTCGGGCTCTCGCTGGATCGGCCCGGGCCAGCCAAGAAGAGAGGGTTGTCGTGCAACTGTCTTTTCGGCCTCGGAGTGCCGGAGCTCGTAGTTATCGCTGGCGTCACGGTGCTCCTCTTCGGCCCCAAGCAGTTGCCTGAAGTTGGAAAAAGTATTGGCAAGACGGTCAAAAGCTTTCAACAGGTCTTCTTCTTAGATTTGGTTTTCTAATCGCTAGTATTGCTTTTTCTGTGCTTATAATTTATAGCTATTTGCTTCTTATTCTTAATAATCTATTTTGATTTCGTATTTTAGTGTGTAGTGTATGTGTGGCCAAACCCTCAAATCAGAAAAGAGTTAATGGGTTTTTTTTTTTGCTTAAATTGGGCTACTTCCATGAGCACTTCATCTTAACAACTATTCGCTTCTTGAAGATTTTCTGCATTTGAACATTGATGGTGGGGGTGGGGGTGGGGGTGGAGGTGGGGGTGGGGGAGTGCTCTTGTTGTGTTCTATTGTGTTGACATCACTACATACAGAATGCTCGTGTCCTTGAATGATTGACTTTATCTGATAATGGAAGGTTGAATCCTGTAAATTGAGGATGAAAGATAACAGGGATCATTTGGAAATACTGAAGATTATCTTAGACGGATCAAGAACTATGACCCCTGTTTTCATTTCTTAATCTATATTGGGTTTCTGTTGCACCATGAATGATATGAAATACCAAATCCTTCATCATTTGTCTGAGACTCTGAAATGGTGACGGATCCAGGCTTAGGCTTTTATGTTCAATCCATTGATAGTCCTTAAAAATTAGCAAGTTTTGATAAGTCATTTGGTTGGCTTCGACTATGACTATGTTAGATACCAGAAAGTCTTAACTCTAACCAAAGTCGTTGCAGCCTATCGGTACACCTCATGCCCGAGTGGGTGAGACCTTGGGTCAAGCCCTCCCTAGCCTCTATTTACTTTTGTAACTCAATTTAAGTAAGAAAAAACTAAGCCTTTTCTCTAATGAACTTGTCGCCAAGCCGGTGCCGGTGCAAGGGTGATACTATGTTGTTACCCACTTGGATAAGGGATCAACAACTGGGGCATTGAAAACCTAAAGTTTTAATTTTTGAAGTTTATATCATCTTATCCCACATTGGGAGAATCCATATAGTCCACCATTTTCTATATTTGGCCATTACAAATCATTACTCAGGGACACCATTCCTCTTCAAGAAATTGATGACTTTGAACTCATATGTGTGTGATAAATATCGATAAAGTGATGAGATCTGACTTCTTGTAAGTCTATTTGTACTCAATTTTGTGCGGTCAAAATCATGACAATCAGTTTATCCCTTTATCCTATGCTCATGTGATTCTTAAATTCTTCCCCATCCCTTTTTCTGCTTGCATTTCTCTAAAGTTATCAAATATAGAAGAGCTTGGGCCTCAGAGTTGTCAATTTTCTGCAAAAAGTAAAATTGTTTTTTAAATCTAATATCACGCAAATAAGCGATTTCACATCAGAGTACCTACTTCCTAGCATATCTATAATGCAAAATGTTTTGGGATGCTTCTTTACAATGTTATTTCTTTCATCGTCAACTTATCACCTGTAGACTAGTTGTAATTCCTCTAATACAACTACATATACCATATTATTGTTGGTAACTTATTGTTACCGAGTAACTGATCAACCCTGCATTACAACCTATTTAAGAATTTAGAATTAGCTTCTGGATTAAGTATACCCGTACAACTCTTGTGGATGAGTGTGAATAAAGAATTATTCCCGTAGAGGTAGTTCAAACTGCACTGCTGAAGTCGGATCATTCTCCAACTGTCCATAATGGCATAATTAATATTACTCGCATTAAAAAGTCTTTTCTTCATGGTTCTATTGGTATGATTCTTGTTATTTCTGAATTCTGATTTTAGCTGACTTTAAATTATCGTATAAGCTTTTATTCGCATGCTGTCTGTTGTCCTTAGTCGATTTTTTATTATTTGGCCCTTCAATGCTGTGCTGATGCCTGATACTTGCTTTGTAGGTTATCTTCATTTATCTCCATAAAACAAGCACTTACAGCTCATTGAGAATTGAATCACCTCAGTTTCTTTATTCTTATTCGTGCATATAAACGGAACACCATTACTCATTCATCTACACACTTCCATTGCAGGCGGCCAAAGAATTTGAGGCAGAACTGAAGGCAGACAGCGAGTCTTCTGCAGAGCCGTCTAGTGAGAAGCTTAAGACAGTCAGTGTAGAAGAGAAGCAAGAGGATAAAGTCCCCAGCACAAATGGAAGCTCGTAAGATAAGACTTACTACTTGCTCTCTGCGCTTCCAGTTTGTTGTAGTTGCTCATTCCCTTTATGTTGTACGCCACACTTCTCCGGTTATAGATATAGCTATGTTCGAGTAATTTGTCGGTAAGTCCTCTTTTCCCGTGCAATTATTAGGCAAGTCTTAAGTCTTGATGAACCATACTCCTCAACTTGTTTTCCACAGTGAGACTCTTTTTTCCTGTTTGAGATATGAATGTTTTTTACCTTACCTTGTTATTACTATGAATAATCTGGTGGGACTGGTAAATGTTTCCATGCCTGAATTCTGTTGCTGTTGATATGGAAAATGATTTTGGAACTTCCTAAACTGGATTCTAAAGTCATTTTTAAAACTCTGTTGTGGGCAGTTCTTTTCCAAATCTCTATTAGACTATGTAATTTTAACTAGAAATGTTGGAGTCTGCTAGGTGAGAAATCTAGCTGAAAATAATGAAGGTGAGACAGTTGTGATACATATGGAGAGAAATCAATATTCTTGGGATTAATCACATGTTTCAATAGGCAAATATGATGGTTCATGAACTTTATCGAATTGAAGGAGTAAGAGTTTTATAGTATTTGGAATTGTGATTTTCTTGGATGGTTGAATCAATTGTATAAAGTGATTTTGAGTAATAAACTTTACTCTTTCAAAATAAGGAATAAGATAGCTCAGTTCTCAATTCGGGATCAAAAAGGTGAATTCTCAATTCAAGATCTTGCAAAAAAAATCTCAATTCTGGATTCGAGAAATTATAAAATTCTTGAATTTAGATCTCAGTATTAAACTATGGATTGAGAGTTTGCAAATCACATATAGTGATTTGATCCATATTTTATTTTTTTAAATTGGCCAAACCAAGTCACAAATGCTTAGAACGTCTACGGCTAACTTGTTGTGTTAAAGGCTATTTAGTCTGCATTTGTTGATATTGAAGTTTTTTCAAGCTGAAAAATGTTAACCCTAATTTTTCAAGCTAGCCCATCAACCAATAAATTTATCAATTTTTTTTTACTTTATAGATTTTAACATTATATATTTTTCTCTTATCTTGTAATCTTCTAAATGATTGAAGATGTATGAAATATTTATTCTTTTTATAAAAAGTTCAAAACAAATATCAAGCTTCATAGATTCAATTTAAATATTAAAACTACATTAAGTTTTTTATAGTATCATTATTGTAACTTCATGATTATATAACTTTTAAGAGTTTATTTATTTATTCATCAAAAAGTTATCGAAGTAGATACATCTATATATTTGAAACATAAATTTTTTTTAAATATAATTTTAAATATGAAAAGTAAATTTGGTGATATAATTAAGAGAGAAATATTAATAACAAGTAAATGGGTCAAGTCGTTGATTTTCGAGCTCAGCTCTACTTGTCTTCGGATTATTTGAGCTAAATATTTTTTTGAGTCAAAATATTTCAATCTTCATATATTTTTAGGTTTGTTTTAACTGAATCAATACATAAATTTCGGGCTAAATTCACACCCATGGGCGGATCTATTAAGGGGCGGGGGGCTGGAGCTCTCTCTAGCCCAATTTTTTTTTTTCGTTTTTGTAGTATCATGATCCGATTTTTTATGGTATAGCCCTCCTCGTATAGAAGAAAAAATGGATGAGAATAAGCAAAAATATGATATAAAAAAATTGAAGTTAAGGTGAAGGTGAAAAAAAAAATTCCAGCTGTCTCGGGAAAATTTTCTGGATCCGCCCCTGTTCACACCCTTAATAAATATTAATAATTGAGTTTGTAAAATGAATTCAAATTATGAAAAAATATCAAAGAAAATGAAAATAAATGAAAGTATTAATTAGGTTTAGAAACAAGTTGGAATTGGGGGGAAATATGAAGAATATAAGCCGCCGCCGCGGCGTCTCACGCATGTCTATCCAATCATATACTTTCTTCTTCATCTTATCCATTTCATACTTTTCTGTTTTTCCACATCAGATTTTTACATAAATCTACACCTCCCCATTTTCCACGTCGCCTCCGTCAACTAGTCCCCATTTCAAGCATTTTTGGCCCGCTAAATGCCGTATTTTGAGTTTACACGATTGGGTCCAAATCAATTCAGCTAATCAAATCAAAATAATTTGAATGGTTTAATTGGTTTTAAGATTTTGGTGGTTGGTTTAAAATACTCTGAATGGGATGAGGTTAGTTTGGTGGACTATTTAAAATGTGAAGCTAGTGTTTTGGCCGAACTATTTTTATTTATAATATTATTTTAAATATAATATTATTAATTAAATATTATTTGATAAAACGTTAAAATATCAATTATAGTAATACATAAGTTTTACATTCATATTATTTCGAGTTGCAACTTTATAAATAAATTTTTATTTCCTACTTTATGGTAGTCCCAACATCAGTTTCTACTAATTTATCTCTGATTTATACTTGATGATGTGTGAAATATGCTTATATAATCTTATTCTTTGCTTCATTCATTGAATTAATATTGAAGTCAGTCTAAACAATATATTAAATTCATTGTTTGTACTATTTGCCGAATAATATATATTTCAAATTGTTTAGATCTACTGAATCAGATTGTTTTATTATGGTGTGATTGATTTTGATTTGGAGTAGTTATTTGGCGGTTCAGTTTGTAAAATTTTTCAAATCATATCTATTGATTTGACTGGCATTTTACCTTTCAAACCAATCATGTTAGACCGTGTATACTCCTACCAATCACAATTTCTTTCCATTTAATTGTAGATTGGACCTCTTCATATTTGATAAATCTCTCCTGCCATAAGTCATGGCATCCTTCAAATTTGCATATAACTTAGGTAGGGCATTAAGTGGATGGATTACTTTATCTTCATCTTTTTAGTTTCACCCCTATATAACTGGTCCAATACACTCTTATCATGAGTGTACTTGTAAGTATATAGTTTTTGCTTCATATAGAGTCTATTGGCTAGGGACTTAGCCATATACAGACTCTCTAGTTTCTTCCATAATTCAGCAGGGGACTAATCTCTTGACACCTCTCTTAACATCTTATCATCCAAACTTAAAAATATTGTGTTGCGCGCCTTATTCAATAGCTTCTTCTTCTGCTCTTTAGTTTCTTCCTTAAACGATGTCTCATTGTCCAACACAGCTTCATCCAACCCTTGTTGGATCAAGATTGCTAACATCTTTACCTTCCAAAACAAGAAATCATTCTTACCGTTAAACTTTCAATATCAAATCTAGTAGACGCCATAACTACTCACCCAGGAAACACCTCCAACAAATATCACACCAATGTAATAGAAAACCCCCAATTAGTAAAGATTCAAAGATCGCAGAGTGAGAAGTAAGATGTTCTTGATTAGAATCCTTTGAAGAAACCATAATCGGGGTTGATTTCCAATGACTGTGTAGTGTGCTCTTCCCACAGACGGCTCCACCAGTTAAATTTACGCTACACAATTTCTCTAAAACCGAGCTCCAACACATAGAACAACAATGGTGGAATTACGTTTGTAGAAGAAGAAGACAAGAATTATTTGGTTCAACGGAATCCAGCTAGATCCACGAGAAAATCACACAAAATATTATTTATGGATGATGTCGAAAGTTTCCAATGAACAAAATGTAGGGTTTTTACGTGAACCGAATCACCAAAACCAAACTGAACCGGATCGATCTATGGATATTGCTCATAATTAAATATTCTCAAAACCCTAGCATGCTCTTATGAATTTAATACGAAGAATTGTGGATCGAGAGATTTACCGAAACTCCGTAGTGTCTGTACTGATCTTTTGCGTTTGAATTCCAAAATCCAATTCAACCACGCAATACGAATTTGTCTGCGGAAACAGAAATTAGCAACCCTAATTCCAAACAAATTCAAAAAACAAGAAAGAACAAAGAAAAGAATTTGTTCTCCAGATTAGATCTTCAGATCTGTGTCCCGGCGCTGATCAGATCTACTACTAGTGAGGACTCCGTAGAACTGTGGCTTGAGCAGGACCAGAATCGAAATTCTCCTCCTCTCTCCCTCTGAAGTCGGCGCCTCTCTCTCACTCTCTTAAATCTAGGATTTTTCAAATTGTGTTATGAAGTGGCTTGGGTTTCAGAGAGTGAGAGGTCTATTTATAGACCTAGGGTTGTAAAACCCTAGTGAGCTCCTGGGCTCAATTCAGCACACTTGTTGGGCCAGACCTGGGACCTAATGAAAATAATAAAGTGGGCCTATAAATTAATTAATTCCCATGTCCACAACCCAGGACATAATTAATTAATTAATATTAATTCTTTTTCACCACAGAATTAATACTGACCTACCCCTTTATTACCACGTTGTGAGAACGGGTTGCATTAATTGAGAATCCCCATATTTAAGGTTACCGGACATTCATTAATTAATCGGAGCCTCTGACAAGCTCTAACTACAATTAATTAATATCTTATTATTCCTGAGTAGTACCACTCAAACCTTATCACTCGTGCCTGAACTTAATCAGCCTGCAGGACTTTGACACGATGAATGTTATTGAGCTCCTCAGGGAATGTCCACATCCTATTACTCGGATAGGGTTACCTAAGTTCAGTCTCAGGCGGTACTACACGAACTGCTGTTACCCAAGATGCGGATATACGAGCGCGCTGTATTGGCTCTCCACCATGGCAAGTCAAAGAAACAGTCAACCCGTGCAAACCCCTGAACCTTCGTTAGGGTTTGGACTCAATCAATATAACGAGATCTTTTATTCACTGATGTCAGACAGATGAATATATCTCACTGCGGTCCATCAATACACCACCTCTGCGTATCAACATGTCAAGTAACCAAGACAGACTACTTATTCCGACAATACCGCAGCCATCTGGACAGACGTATCCTCATACGCTGTCTTGGCTGTGATTATGTTTATGTCTCACTAGGTCAAGTGATCATATTGTCTTCTGCGATCTACAACACGCCGTATGATTGTCCCTATCGGTGAGACAAGAGGATATCATTGTTCATAAATGTATGATTGTTAACAGATAGGAGGAATAAATTGTTGTATACACATTGTAATAAATGCTTTCAGTATACAAAACCCATCAATCTCCCACTTATACTCAAAGCATAACTAAGCTATTACAGAGTATACAGTCTGTCTATCTAGTCTGCTGTCTTTAACCACTGTCAGTGGTTGGCATCCACCTCAGACCCAGCTCACGAATATGTCTTTCGTAAACCTTCTACGGCAAGCTCTTTGTAAACGGATAAGCAAGATTGTCAGCAGTGTCAATCTTCTTAATCAGCACATCGCCCCTCGATACGATTTCTCGTATGATATGGTACTTTCTCTCTATGTGTTTGCTTGCCCTGTGAGACCGCGGTTCCTTTGAGCTTGCCACCGCACCAGAGTTATCACAATAAATTGTGATGCTCCTCGGCAAACTCGGGATCACGCCCAACTCTAAAAGGTAGTTCCAGAGCCACACCCCCTCTTTCGAGGCGTCGGAGGCGGCGACATATTTTGCCTCCATGGTGGAGTCAGCAATGCATTTCTGCTTTGAGCTCCTCCAAGATACAGCTCCACCTCCCAGGGTAAACACATAACCTGAGGTCGATTTCTTCTCATCCTGGTCCCCTTGGAAATCCGAGTCTGTATAACCCACAGGGCACAAATCCTCACTTTGATAAACTAGGCAGAAATTCCTAGTTCTTTTCAAATACTTGAGGATATGCTTTACAGCAGTCAAGTGCGCCTGTCCAGGGTTAGACTGATATCTAGCTACCATGCCAACGGCATAACAGATATCTGGCCTGGTACACAGCATCGCATACATGAGACTACCCACAGCCGAAGCATATGGTACAAGACTCATTTCGTCTTTCTCCCGCTGTGTCTGAGGACACTGCCCACTAGAAAGACGAACGCCATGTCGGAAAGGTAGCAAGCATTTCTTGGCGAGTTGCATGCTGAACCGGGATATCACAGTATCCACATAGGATGCCTGAGATAAGGTCAACAGTCTTCTTTTACGATATCGTAAGACCTTAATCCCAAGAATGTAGCCAGCTTCACCCAGATCCTTCATTTGGAACTGTTCGGATAACCAAACCTTGATTTCGGACATCACTCCCTCGTTGTTTCCAAATAGGAGTATGTCATCAACGTATAGTGCAAGGAAGACCACGCTCCCACTGACACAAATTCGGTAAACACAACTTTTGTTTTCCAACTGTGCAAATCCATAGGATTTAATCACATCGTTGAAATGTAAGTTCCACGACCTTGAAGCTTGCTTAAGTCCATACAAGGACTTCTTAAGCTTCCAGACAAGATGTTCTTCGCCCTTGCGCATGTAACCCTCGGGTTGCTGCATATAGATGTCCCTACCTTCTTCAAGGTAACCTTTTAGGAAAGCTGTTTTGACATCCATCTGCCAGATCTCAAGGTCCATATGCGCAGCTATGGCAAGGAGTATCCAGATGGACTTGAGCATGGTTACGGGTGAAAATGTTTCGTCATAGTCAATGCCCTCTTTCTGACTACAACCCTTTGCCACCAGCCTGGCCTTGAAAGCCGTAATCTTTCCATCTGCCCCTTTCTTTCGTTTGTATACCCATTTGCACCCTATGGCCCTAAAGCCATCCGGCAAATCAGTTTTCTGGTATACATCCATAGCAGTTATGGATTCTATCTCAGAATCCATGGCGACTTGCCATTTGGCAACATCCTTGTCCTGCACTGCCTCTTCGTAAGTCAATGGGTCAGAGTCTTCATGTCCGTCTTTCGGGCTCAAGTCCGAAGACTCACCCACAAACATGTACCTTTCCGGCTGGAAAATAACTCTCCTACTGCGACGAGGCATCGGTGCCGTGTCAGTAGTAGGTGCAGTGACTTGTGGTCCTGCACCTTGCACTGAAGAACGTGTCTGTGGTGTTGTACCTCTCACAGGTGCACCCACATCTACACGTTCCCCTTCCCTTGGAATTGCATTCTCGTTCTCAATTTCTTGAAGAACGATATCACTCCTTGACCTGTGATTACTCACATACTCGTCCTCCAAGAATCTAGCGTTGGTGCTAACAACGACTCTTTGACTCTCAGGACAGTAAAAGTAACCACCTTTTGTTTGCCTGGGATACCCTATGAACAACATTACTTTTGACCTGCATTCTACCTTATCAGGTTCCTTCGACAGTACGTGTGCCGGACAGCCCCTTACTCTAAACTTGCACAAACTGGGTTTGCGACCAAGGAAGAGTTCAGCAGACGTCTTAGGAACTGATTTAGAATGCACCACATTAAGCACGTAAGCCGTTGTTTCCAATGCGTAACCCCAAAACGAAATTGGTAAGTTTGCATAACTCATCATTGATCTTACCATCTCTAGAAGAGTCCTATTTCTTCTTTCAGCTACACCGTTTTGTTGGGGAGTACCCGGTGCAGTCCATTGGGATGTTATCCCATTTTCTGACAAATACTGCAGAAACTCATTACCGAGGTATTCGCCACCGCGGTCAGATCGCAACGACTTGATAGTTTTCCCGACCTTCTTTTCTACCTCAACCTTGAACTCTTTGAATTTCTCAAAGCATTCAGACTTGTAGCGAGGCAGGTAAACATATCCGTACCTTGAGTAACGTCAATGAAAGTGACGAAGTACTCGTACCCTCTACGAGCCTGCGTGGACATTGGTCCACATAAGTCAGAATGGATCAATTCCAACACTTCCTCTGCTCGAGACTGACTAGCCTTGAAAGGCCTAGTTGACATCTTGCCCTCGATGCAGGATTCGCAGACTTGATAAGGTACAGCCCGAACTAAGTCCAATGTACCGTCATCTGCAAGTCTCTGAATCCGCTTCAAGCTGATGTGACCCAGTCTCAAGTGCCAGAGATATGTAAGATCCTCATCAGAAGAAGTAAGTTTTCTCTTCCTAGGATTGTCAATTACGGATGAATTACATGCAATACTTGCGGACATATTTTGATCGAAGTAGCATAAAGAGTACAAATCAACACAACGGATAACATTGTTACTGCCAATGATAAAATCATAAATAACAAATATCCATAAAAGGTTGATAAAATTTGTCCTGCCGATAAACCACGGCCCACAAATAAACTCTCAAATGTACTTAAAACATCAAAATATGAGGAAAGGAAAAACTCCATGAAGCTCCGTCATAAAACGTTGCCTTCATCCAGTTTGGTATATTTTTGCCATCACTCACCAGCCTTGTCGGCACGGTCCCCTGCAAAGTACAACAACATGATCAACAAGTCAGTGCTTACAGCTCTGGAAGAGCAACAACTAACTCTAACAATGCTTACAGTTATACATGCAATGGCATACCTTGTCCTTTGGTATTCAGACAATCCACCTTTCCGCATCCAGCACATTTGTTCTTCTTAGGAGTGACCTTGACTCTCTTCCCCTTCCTAGACTTGCTATCATGGTTTGCCTTCCTGAACTTGCTCTCAGCACCGTCGTCTCCAATCTTAGAGATTGTCGAACCAGTGCTAGAACCGGACAGAACAGGCATCCGTGCTCGCATGGTAGACTGCTCCACTACAAGATCCTCAAGCAGCTCATGCAGAGCATACTCTCCCTTTGCAGCAGCAACTACCTTAAACTCATCAAAGGAATCCGGAAGAGAATTCAGGATGATATCAATCTTGCCTTGCGCACTGATATTACCACCCGCACAGTAAACTGTCTCATGAGATCAACCACAGACATCATGTGCTCAGTCACCGAACTATCCTCAACCATCTTCTTGCACACAAGATCGTGTACAAGCTTACAGTTAATAGTTCGCTCCACATTCCCATAGGCTGTCGAGAGTTCCTTCCAGAGCTCTCCAGCCGTCTCGAGATACTCATACTTGTGCCTTAATCCTCTAGACAGGGAACCCGTGATGAGCCAAAAGGCGAACTTATCAGCATCCTCCCATCTATCATAGAACTCAAGCTCAAGCTTGCATACCCCTCTATGGGAACGCAGCAGTGGATCCATGTAAAGAACATGTGCTTGATTTTTCAGATAAAGGACATGTTTAATGCAAAACTCCATTCGGGAAAGTTTGGACCAGTAAGAGGATTGAGAGCAAGTATATGATCGACAGTAGACATAGACATATATGAAATAATAAAGAATCTTAAATAAGAACACACATGTTGAACTTCGAAAACAAATGCATTGAAAACCTTTTAATAAATCAAATACAAATGTTTTCCACTAATTGCCCAAGAGTTCCCACCGCAAGCTACACTCGTAGACATTTACAATGTCACCCTCAACCAGAACTGCGGGTTTTAAGCCCCAATCCATTTAATTTCACTACCATGTCAGGATGCTTTTGACACTAGAAATTAATAATTAGTGAAAACCTTAGACCAAGCCATCTCTCAAGAACAGGGATGCAATTCTTGTATTATATTCTAAGATGCTTCTAAGCAATTAACCACAAATTTAACTCCGGCCAAAAGAGACAGTTTAGCATGCCACGTAACCATACCTCACAGCCCTTAAAGCTTTTGTTATCTTTAATTTAAATCAATCCTAGAATACTTGTGAAAGAGGTCTACGCAAGCTACACTCGTAGACGTTTACGCAAAGCCCTCCCACTATTCACATGATTTAAATTGTTTGTCTAGAAATCCCAACAACCGTACCCATGCACCTCCGGGAACTAGCAAGCTACACTCGTAGATGTTTACTAGAACGAGAGATACACATACAACCTAGGACCGCTTTGTGGAGGTCTATTGATTTAAAAAAAAAATTTGTTTAGTATTTTTCTTTTAAAAGGTTTCTTTATGAGCACACATAATTTCCTTTTCTCATTATATTTTCCAAATTTTTGCATGTAATTAAACAATCCCAAAAATTCCCAAAATATAATCCAACAAAAGAAATTAATCACATAAGCATGCTTGGAAAGCTGTAAATAATAAAAGCAGTAAATCATGCTTTTCCTATTATCTACACATGCTTAATTGCGCACATAAATAAATCACATAACATACGAGGACAATTAAGGCAAACAAAAATTCCTCGTGGCCCCAAAATGAATAGAAAAACAAATCTATCTATTACAATTTGAATTTGAATTTAATGGATAAATCCAAATCTTCTCAAATCTTCAAGGGGCTCCAAATCTTGATACACCAAATCTTTTGGATTTTTAGGCCTTTGTGATCTGATGATTTGCCCTAACCCTAATGCAAACCTAGGGTTTACACAGGTTTACACTGCCCACTAGAAAGACGAACGCCATGTCGGAAAGGTAGCAAGCCTTTCTCGGCGAGTTTCATGCTGAACCGGGCTATCACAGTATCCACATAGGATGCCTGGGACAAGCTCAACATTCTTCTTTTACGATCTCGTGAGACCTTAATCCCAAGAATGTAGCCAGCTTCACCCAGATCCTTCATTTGGAACTGTTCGGATAACCAAACCTTGATTTCGGACATTACTCCCTCGTTGTTTCCAAATAGGAGTATGTCATCAACGTATAGTGCAAGGAAGACCACACTCCCACTGACACAAAGTTGGTAAACACAACTTTCGTTTTCCAACTGTGCAAATCCATAGGATTTAATCACATCATTGAAACACAAGTTCCACGACCTTGAAGCTTGCTTAAGTCCATACAAGGACTTCCTAAGCTTCCAGACAAGATGTTCTTCACCCTTGCTTATGTAACCCTCGGGTTGCTGCATATAGATGTCCCTACCTTCTTCAAGGTAACCGTTTAGGAAAGCAGTTTTGACATCCATCTGCGAGATTTCGAGGTCCATATGCGCAGCTATGGCAAGGAGTATCCGGATGGATTTGAGCATGGCTACGGGTGAAAAGGTTTCGTCATAGTCAATGCCCTCTTTCTGACTATAACCCTTTGCCACCAGCCTGGCCTTGAAAGCCGTAATCTTTCCATCCGCCCCTTTCTTTCGTTTGTATACCCATTTGCACCCTATGGCCCTAAAGCCATCCGGCAAATCAGTTTTCTGGTATACATCCATAGCGGTTATGGATTCTATTTCAGAATCCATGGCGACTTGCCATTTGGCAACATCCTTGTCCTGCACTGCCTCTTCGTAAGTCAATGGGTCAGAGTCCTCATGTCCGTCTTCCGGGTTCAAGTCCGAAGACTCACCCACGAACATGTACCTTTCCGGTTGGAAAATAACTCTCCCACTACGACAAGGCATCGGTGCTGTGTCAGTAATAGGTGCAGTGACTTGTGGTCCTGCACCTTGCACTGAAGAACGTGTCTGTGGTGCTGTACCTCTCGCAGGTGCACCCACATCAACACGTTCCCCTTCCCTTGGAATTGCATTCTTGTTCTCAATTTCTTGAAGAACGATATCACTCCTTGACTTGTGATTACTCACATACTCGTCCTCCAAGAATCTAGCGTTGGTGCTAACAACGACTCTTTGACTCTCAGGACAGTAAAAGTAACCACCTTTCGTTTGCCTGGGATACCCTATGAACAACATTACTTTTGACCTGCTTTCTAATTTATCAGGTTCCTTCGACAGTACGTGTGCCGGACAGCCCCATACTCTAAACTTGCACAAACTAGGTTTGCGACCAAGGAAGAGCTCAGAAGGCGTCTTAGGAACTGATTTAGAAGGCACCACATTAAGCACGTAAGCTGTTGTCTCCAATGTGTAGCCCCAAAACGAAATTGGTAAGTTTGCATAACTCATCATTGATCTTACCATCTCTAGAAGAGTCCTATTTCTTCTTTCAGCTACACCGTTTTGCTGGGGAGTACCCGGTGCAGTCCATTGGGATGTAATCCCATTTTCTGACAAATATTGCAGGAACTCGTTACCGAGGTATTCGCCACCGCGGTCAGATCGCAGCGACTTGATAGTTTTCCCGACCTTCTTTTCTACTTCAGCCTTAAACTCTCTGAATTTCTCAAAGCATTCAGACTTGTAGCGAAGCAGGTAAACGTATCCGTACCTTGAGTAATCGTCAATGAAAGTGACGAAGTACTCGTACCCTCCACGAGCCTGCGTGGACATCGGTCCACACAAGTCAGAATGGATCAACTCCAACACATCCTCTGCTCGAGACTGACTAGCCTTGAAAGGCCTAGTAGACATCTTGCCCTCGATGCAGGATTCACAGACTTGATAAGGTACAGCCCGGACTAAGTCCAATGTACCGTCATCTGCAAGTCTTTGAATCCGCTTCAAGCTGATGTGACCAAGTCTCAAGTGCAAGAGATATGTAAGATCCTCATCAGAAGAAGTGAGTTTTCTCTTCCTAGGATTATCAATTATGGATGAATTACATGCAATGCTTGCGGAAGACTTATGGTTATAGTTAACAACATAGAGAGAATTATTCAGCATTCCACGACAGATAACACCGTTATTACTAATGATAGAAACACCACTATCAAAAATAACTGAATATCCATCAACATACAGTTTGGAAACTGAAATAAGATTTCGCCGAAAATCCGGCACATACAAAACATCTCTCAATGTTAAAACAGAATCGTCAAAGTACAAGGTGAAATCTCCAATGGCAGCTGCACTCACTTGTGTTGCGTTCCCCATTGAGATAGTAACCTCGTCATTCTTCAGCACCCTCCTCGGTGTGAACCCCTGCAAAATGTAACAAACATGATCAGTAGCTCCAGTATCCACTACCCACGAATGAGTAGAAACCGATGCTAAACATGTTTCTGTTACAAATGCAAATGACGTACCTTGACCTTTGCTTCCGCATGCCTTCTCACTTGAAGTGACACCAACCCTCTTCATTTCATTTGACTTCCTCTCACGTGATCTGCGATCAATCATATTCTTGCACACAGTATGAACCACATCTTTAAATGTGCCCAGGCTGTGCTCAAGATCTGATAACTCAGACTCCCATGAAGGCACGGAGGACTGTCCTGCTATGAGATCAGTAAGCAACTCCTTGAAAGAGTACTCACTTCTCTTAGCTACATCCTTCTTAAAGTCATAGAAAGAAATCGGCAATGAGTTCAGGATAATATCAATCTTGGCCCGATCGCTGATATTTCCACCTCCACGTGTGAATCGTGTCATGGTGTTATCCATGATCATCACATGCAGTGTCACCGAACTGCCATCAACCATTCTCTTACAGACAAGGTCTCTAACGAGATCACAGTTGATAGTTCGTTCCACTTCACCATATGTACGCACCAAGTCCATCCAGATTCCTACAGAGCTAGCATAGCCCATGTATTTCAGTTTTAATTCTCTAGACAGATTATCTGAAATCAACCTATAGGTAAATTCCTCAGATACCATCCATCTATCATAGAATTCAATCTGATCTCTGGAACCACTACGTTCATACTCAGCAAGTGGCATCATAGTGAGAACAAACATGTGTTGCTTAGTCAGGAGAATATATTCAATGCAATATCTCCACTCATGGAAGTTCGGACCAGTAAGAGGATTGAGAGCAAGTATATGATCGACAGTAGACATAGACATATCTGAAACAATAAAGAATCTTAAAATAAGAACATACATGTTGAACTTCGAAAACAAATGCATTGAAAACCTTTTAATAAATCAATTACAAATGTTTTCCACTAATTGCCCAAGAGTTCCCACCGCAAGCTACACTCGTAGACGTTTACGATGTCACCCTCAACCAGAACTGCGGGTTTTAAGCCCCAATTCATTTAATTTCACTACCATGTCAGGAAGCTTTTGACACTAGAAATTAATAATTAGTGAAAGCCTTAGACCAAGCCATCCTTAGAAGAACAAGGATGCGATTCATGCATTATATTCTAAGATGCTTCTAAGCGATTAACCACAAATTTAACTCCGGCCAAAAGAGACAGTTTAGCATGGCATGTAACCATACCGCACAGCCCTCAAAGCTTTTGTTATCTTTAATTTAAATCAATCCTAGAATACTTGTGAAAGAGGTCTACGCAAGCTACACTCGTAGACGTTTACGCAAAGCCCTCCCACTATTCACATGATTTAAATTGTTTGTCTAGAAATCCCAACAACCGTACCCATGCACCTCCGGGAACTAGCAAACTACACTCGTAGACGTTTACTAGAACGAGAGATACACTTACAGCCTAGGACCGCTTTGTGGAGGTCTGTTGATTTTAATTAAAAAATCCGCTTAGTATTTTTCTTTTAAAAGGTTTCTCTATGCGCACACATAATTTCTTTTTGTCATTATATTTCCCAAATTTTTGCATGTAATTAAACAAGCCCAAAAATTCCCAAAATATAATCCAACAAAAGAAATTAATCACATAAGCATGCTTGGAAAGCTGTAAATAATAAAAGCAGTAAATCATGTTTTTCCTATTATCTACACATGCTTACTTGCGCACATAAATAAATCACATATCATACGAGGACAATTAAGACAAACAAAAATTGCTCGTGGCCCAAAAAAAAATAGAAAATAAAATTCTATTCTATTACAATTTGAATTTTGAATCAATTTGGATAAATCCAAATCTTTTCAAATCTTTCCAAATCTTCAAGGGCCTCCAAATCTTCAACCACCAAATCTTTTGAGATTTAGGCCTTTGTGATCTGATGATTTGCCCTAACCCTAATGCAAACCCTAGGGTTTACACAGGATTGCACAAACCATCAAAACACGAGCCACCGCCGCAGGGACAGCAGCCACCGACGACAGCCACTGCTGCCGCCGCTGCCGCCGACCGCCGCCGCCGCCCGCGGCCAGCAGCCACGCGCGCGTGCCCAGCGCGTTTCTGCGCGCGCCATCGCATGCCGCTGCGCCGCCATCGCCCGCCGGCCGCGCCTGTCGCCGCTGGCCGCCGTGCACGCGCGCACGGCCTCCTGCCACTGCCGTGCACTGCCCTTCGCCGGCTCTGTCTTCGTTCTTCGTCCTCGACCCGTTCAATTAAATAAATTTGAAAATTACAGAAACTATTCTATTACAATTTTCAAATCTACACTAATCATGGATTTTCTCATGATTTTACAAAAACAATTCAGCCCTACACGGATAAACCACTGCGGGCTGAATCAACGGGTTGCCACTAGGAACAAAAACCAACATCCACAATAATAAATTCATACAAGCATAATTTGAATTTAATTATGAACAACAGAGCCATAAATCAGAAACCTGGCTCTGATACCAATTGTAGGGTTTTAACGTGAACCGAATCACCAAAACCAAACTGAACCGGATCGGATCTATGGATATATCTCATAATACAAATTCACAAAACCCTAGCATGCTCCTATGAATTTAATACAAGATTGTGGATTTAGGGTTTACCGTTATTCCGTAGTCTCTGAACCAATCTTTCGCGTTTGAATTCCAAACTTCGATTCAACCACGCGATTCGAATTTGTCTGCGAAAACAGAAATTAGCAATCTAATTTCAAGATTAAATTCGAAAATCAGAAAATAAGAAAAGAAATATGTTCTCCAGATTAGATCTTCAGATCTGTATCCCGGCGCTGTTCAGATCTACTACTGGTGAGGACTCCGTAGATCTGTGGCTTGAGCAGGACCAGAATTCGAAAATTCTCCTCCTTTTCTTCTCCAAAATTGGCGCCTCCCTCTCTCTCTAGGTTTAGTGTGTTTCAACTATGTTACAACTTATGAGAGAGAGCTGTCTATTTATAGACCTAGGGTTTTATCCCTGATGGGCCATTTTGGGCTCAATTCAGCACACTTATTTGGGCCAGACCTGGGACCTAATGCAAATAATAAAGTGGGCCTATAAATTAATTAATTCCCATGTCCACAACCCAGGACACAATTAATTAATTAATATTAATTCTTTTTCACCATAGAATTAATACTGACCTACCCCTTTATTACCACGTTGTGAGAGCGGGTTGCATTAATTGAGAATCCCCATATTTAAGGTTACCGAACATTCATTAATTAATCGGAGCCTCTGACAAGCTCTCACTACAATTAATTAATATCTTATTATTCCTGAGTAGTACCACTCAAACCTTATCACTCGTGCCTGAACTTAATCAGCCTGCAGGACTTTGACACGATGAATGTTATTGAGCTCCTCAGGGAATTCATCTCCCCTTCTTAAGAAGTTGCCAAAAAGAGTCCTTCTTCTGGTCCATATACTTATCGAATTATTAGTGCGTCTGGCTCTAGCTAAGCTATTCATTTCGATTGGATTATTATTAATAGACGAGCTAGACCAGGCATACACTCAGTGGAACCCGAGCGGGTCCTCATCCTATTACTCGGATATGGTTACCTAAGTTCAGTCTCAGGCGGTACTACACGAACTTCTATTACCCAAGATGCGGATATACGAGCGCGCTGTGTTGGCTATCCACCATGGCAAGTCAAAGCAACAGTCAACCCGTGCAAACCCCTGAACCTTCGTTAGGGTTTGGACTCAATCAATATGACGAGATCTTTTATTCGCTGATGTCAGACAGACGAATATATCTCACTGCGGTCCATCAATACGCCACCTCTGCGTACCAGCATGTCAAGTAACCAAGACAAGCTACTTATTTCGACAATGCCGCAGCCATTCGGACAGACGTATCCTCACACGATGTCTCGGCTGTGATTATAGTTTATGTCTCACTAGGTCAAGTGATCATATTGTCTTCTGCGATCTACTACACGTAGCAAAATCATCCCTATCGGTGAGACAAGAGGATACCATTGTTCATACATGTACGATTGTTAACAGATAGGAGAAATAAACCGTTGTATACACATTGTAATAAATGCTTTTAGTATACAAAACCCATCAGTATACACATTGTAATAAATGCTTTCAGTATATAAAACCCATCACAAAAACACATAAAAATTCAAATCTGTCACCCATAAAATCTCTCTTCTGGATAAAAATTCAACTGGTCAATAGGGCCAGCTCGTGGTACTTCAGAAGCCTCGATTCTTTTACTTGGTATTGATTCTCCACCTGGAGCACCACCAATTTTGAGTCCCCTCGGACTTGCAAGCATCGTGCACCTAGTTCCTTTGCGAGCTGCATTCCTCTCTATGAGTGCTTCATATTCCGCTTCATTATTGGTTGCTTCTAAGGTTGAGTCAGATGGAACGCTCGTAGATTTCTCCCCACGGGCTTATTACTCTTATTTCGGCTCCATTTCCATGTATGTTGCTAGCTCCATCAACCTGTATGATCCAGGGCTCGTTTGCTGATTCTTCGATCTCCAGACTCGCTATCTCTCTTTCAACCTCCGCTTGCAGGTCACCTGTGAATTCGGCTATGAAGTCAGCGAGCACCTGTGACTTGATTATGGTTTGCGACTCGAACTTTAGTCCATACCCTCCGATTTCGACGGCCCATTTTAGTAATCTCCCCGAGAGGCTTGGTTTGGAGAAAATGGTCCAAAGTGGATATGTTGTTAGCACCTTGATCGAATGTGCTTCAAAATATGGCCTAAGCTTCTTAGAGGTAGTGACTTGCGAGCTTCTCCAGTGGGGTGTATCTCATTTCTACGTCCACGAGCGGCTTACTTGTGTAGTGCACTGGTGTTGCTTGCCCGAACACTCCCTGACTAGAACCGCTCCCAGCGTGTGCTCCGACACAGATAGGTACAACAGTTGTGTTTCTCCCTGATCGGGCTTGGATAGGAGGGGTGGACTGGTCAAGTAGTCCTTCGGTTGTTCCAACGCCCTTGCACTTTCATCTTCCCATTCGAACTTTTTCCCTTTCTTTAGCTCTTGGAAAAAATCGTGGGTCTTGTCGGAGTATCGCGAGATGAATATGCTTAATGCTGCGAGCCTTCTTGTTAGTTTCTGTACCTTCTTTGGATTTTTTGGGTGAGCGATGTCCCGTACTGCCTTTATCTGGGTTGGGTCTGCTTCAATACCTCTGGAAGTGATTATATGCCCAGGAATTTCCCCGAGGCGACCCCGAATGTGCACTTCGCGGGATTGAGCTACATGTTGTACTTCTTTAGTATCTCAAATGCTTCCCTCAGGTGTTCGACATGATCTTTGGCTTGTCCTGACTTGACAAGCATGTCGTCGATGTAGACCTCCATCTTCCTTCTTATGAGTGGCTCAAACATTTTATTGACCAACTGCTGGTAGGTCCGCCTGACATTTTTCAATCCGAATGGCATGACCTTGTAACAGTATATCCCTGAGTTTGTCATGAACACCATTTTTTCCTGGTCCTTTGGGTGCATTTGGATCTGATTGTACCCTAAGAAGGCATCTATGAAGCTCAGGAGCTCGTGCTCGGTGGTTGTGTTCACGATGTAGTTGATGTGCGGAAGTGGGTATGAGTCTTTTGGGCAAGCCTTGTTCAGGTCGGTGTAGTCCACGCATACCCTGTTCTTACCATTCTTCTTCTATACTACCACCATATTGGTGAGCCATGTGGGGTATTTTACCTCTCTTATCGAACCAATTTCGAGGAGCTTTTGGATCTCTTAATTGATTGCCTCGTTCTTCTCTGGAGCAAACTTTCTTCTTCGCTATTGTACAGGTTTTCTGGAGAGGTCAACCTGCAGGAGGTGTCCTTATGAGACCAGACAAACACTTGTATTTCTTGACTTAGGAATTTCTAGAGTTCTCTCTGCAGTCCGGGGGCCAGTTTGCTCCTCATGTTTGTTTTCTTCTCCCGATTGGACTTGTCGATGGACACTTTTCCTCGAACTGGTTTGGCGTGAGGAGAGTCCGCTTATCGAGGAGGTGTTGTTGTGAGCATACGACCATTGAAGTTCATGTGATAGCACTCCTTGGCCGCGTTCTGTTTGCCTTTAATGGTGTACACTCCCTGCGGAGTGGGGAATTTGATGATGAGAAATAAAAAGGAATATCGAAAATTCGAGTGGCTGAAGCTGAAGTAGCTACTTTCGAAGTAACAGAAAGAAAAGCAACGACTGGAGTGGGAGAGTCAGAGTCGAAAAGAGGATTCCTCACTTCTTTCTCTCATTCAAAACCGTGCATGAGACTTTCATCTCACACGGCTCCTAAGTGATAAAAGAAAGAAGATCTATTACCATGAATGGGACATCCTGGTGGACTCCTCCATAGTAAGTGGGCAGCATCACCATCTCGAGAGTTATCTGTACTCCTTCATTGAACCCGATCAGGGGTGTCTGGCTATCTCCTCCGGGATTTTCATTTTCTTTATGGCATAGAGGAACAAGATATTCGCTGAGCTCCCATTGTCCACCAGGATCCTCTTAACCAGAAAGTTTGACACCAGGAGGGATATCACCAGCGCATCGTCGTGCGGGTGATCTAGGCCAGGCACTTCACTGTCGGTGAACTGAATGAGAATGTGCTCTGGATTCCTCTGTGGCGCCGCGCTCTATTCGCACGTCAGCCTCTGAGCTCTTTTAGCAGCAGAGCGAGTTACACCGCTGATCATCAATCCACCATTGATGCAGATCACGGTGTGAACTAGTACGGGGGATCTTGGTGTTGCCTGTGCAGCTTTCTTGTTGTCGGGATGCTTCTCACGTGTTGGGAAATCTGTCTAAGGTTTCCTCCCCCAGTAGCTTACTTGTTTAGATTATAGTTTTGGTGGATCAAATCCTAAGTCCTACCAGCGTCAGTTGTCTCTACATAGCTCTAGTCTTATATGTAAAGGCATGTTTAGGTCTTTGTGTTGTAAGTCGCAGCTGATCAAGACTCATGCTGACACTGTTCACCAGCATGAGAAACGCTTACCACTGACTACTGTTCACCAGTTGGGAAAAGTTTCATCAGCAGGCGGCTGACAAAGACTCGTGCTGACACTGTTCACCAGCATGAGAAGCGCTTATGACTGGGTACTGTTCACCAGTTGGGAAGGGTTTCATCAGCAGGCGGCTGACAAACCTTACCAGGAGAATGTGTGTTCCTACTTACACTATTCACCAACGGTGATTTCACCAGTCATGAGAGATTCCGAAAAGAGTTAACATCCAGAGATTTGGTAGACTTAGATGATGCCAGGGCAAGTCACCAGCAGAGACTGCCAGCACAAGATCACCAGTATGATCTACCAGTCAGATGTTACCAGCAGAATTCCAGATTCTCTCTCCCCGCGCAGTAGAGACAAAAAGAAGATTCTCTGAGAAATCGACTGACAAAGTATGACTTTAAGGAAGGATAACTTAAAGTCTATCAGTCACAAGACGCCAGTCTTATTCCTCGGACTGACAGAGAGAGCCGTTCTGACACAAAGAGATCTGTGTCAGATAAAGCGGTCTTAGGTATGGATCTTTTCCGGAAAAGCATACCTGCCGCCGTCAGAAGGACATCCGAGGTCTGACATCTTTTCGGATGCGTCCAAACGGCTAGAAAGTTTGAATCGGTTCTTGCGGCTATAAATACGTCGCAACCACCAACATTCAAACATTCCACTATTCCACTTATCTGCTCAACCACCGAAAGAACTGAAATTATTGCAAAATCGCATAAAGTACTTTCGAGGCTTTTCATAAAGCTTTCCGTGTGTTGATTTATCAAACACGAGACTTCAAGCTTTAAGCTTGTAAGTTAAAGATCTCACTTGGTGTTCTTTCTCCTCCGAGAGAGTCGACAGCAGCTCCTGTGCTTCCCAGCACTTGAGTTATTACGGGCATACCTTGCCGTAGAGAGATTTACGTTCTTGGGAGAACTAAAACACCCAGTTAGCTGAGGAGGTTGAAGTGACGTGCTCGCACTCCGCCAACTGAGAAGAGTTGAAGAGGGAACAAGGACCGGGAGCGGTTGATCTAGTTAACTGGTGGACAAGGCATTCACCAGCTAGAGATAGATCGTAGGACACCTGTAACCGATTACTCTTAGTGGAATTTCCAGTGCTTCGACTGGAGAGTGGACGTAGATCGATTGATCGAACCACTATAAAATCCTTTTGTTGTTTATCAGCTTTCTGCTTTTCAATCATATTTTAAACCCAGCACTCAAGTGCTGGAGTATATTCTGAAACTGATAGATAACTGTGCAAACAAGGCTAAATATTCTAAGTTTTGAATCACCAGCTGACAGGTCTCAGTTGTCAGCTGTGTACTGAGTAACCAGCACCAGCTGACCAGTTGCCAGTTGTCAGCTGTGTGTAAGTAGCGTGCAAGAAAACACTTAACATTATTTTCGCTGCGTAACGTTTTATACTCTGAAAAACCGGGACCAACATCACGTTTCCAAGTTCTCTTTCATTTGTCTGTAAGGTACTCCGAGAGCAGCTCCTTCTTCAGTAGCCCCAACACCTCCAATCGGAGTGTTTGGCAGTCTCCTGTTGTGTCTGTGATCTTTGTGGAACTCGCAAAACTTCTGTGTATCCCTCACCGCTAGGTCCATTTTTCATTTTTTAGGCCACCTCAGCATCTAGCGGAGCACGTTGTGTACTGAGCCCGCCAGCTCGATGGATAGGGTTTACTTAGGTACGTAAGGTCCCAAGTGATTGATTTGGGTGGGCCTATTATATGGATGCGCCAGCTTTCTTCACTAGATGTGGGTCTTCCTGTAGGGTTTTCCCGTGAACCGAATCACCAAAACCAATTTGAATCGGATCGATTTATGGATATTGTGCACAATTAAATACATAATAAACCCTAGCATGCTCCTATGAATTTAATACTGAGATTTGTGGATTGAGGGATTACCGTAATTTCGTCGAGTCTGATCCGATCTCTTGCGTTTGAATTTCCCACTTTAATTCAACCACGCAATCCGATTTTATCTGCGAAAACAGAAATTAGAACCCTAATTTCTTAGAATAAAATCAAAAATCAAAAGGGAAGAAAGAAATCTGTTGTTCTCCAGATTAGATCTTCAGATTTGTATCCCGGTGCGTTCAGATCTGCTACTGGTGAGGATTCCACAGATCTGTGCTTTGAGCAGGACCAAAATTCGAAAATTCTCCTCCTTTCTTCTCCAGAAAAACGGTGCCCCTCTCTCTCTCTAGGTTTAGGGTTTTTCAACTGTGTTATAACTTATGAGATAGAGTTGTCTATTTATAGACCTAGGGTTGTAAACCCTAGTGGGCTCCTAGGCTCAATTCAGCACACTTTCCTTGGGCCAGACCTGGGACCTAATGCAAATAATAAAGTGGGCATATAAATTAATTAATTCCCATGTCCACAACCCAGGACACAATTAATTAATTAATATTAATTCTTTTTCACCATAGAATTAATACTGACCTACCCCTTTATTACCACGTTATGAGAACGGGCTGCATTAATTGAGAATCCCCATATTTAAGGTTACCAGACATCCATTAATTAATCGGAGCATCTGACAAGCTCTGACCACAATTAATTAATATCTTATAATTCCTGAGTAGTACCACTCAATCCTTATCACTCGTGCCTGAACTTAATCAGCCTGCAGGACTTTGGCATGATGAATGTTATTAAGCTCCTCAGGGAATGTCCCCATCCTATTACTCGGATATGGTTACCTAAACCCAGTCTCAGGCGGTACTACACGAATTGCCGTTACCCAAGATGCGGATATACGAGCGCATTACTCAGGCTCTCCACCATGGCAAGTCAAAGCAACAGTCAACCCGTGCAAACCCCTGAACCTTCGTTAGGGTTTGGACTTAATCAATATAATGAGATCTTGTATTCGCCAATGTCAGACAGACGAATACATCTCACTGCGGTCCATCAATACGCCACCTCTGCGTACCAGCATGTCAAGTAACCAAGAGAGATTACTTATTCTGGCAATGCCGCAGCCATCCGGACAGACGAATCCTCATACGCTGTCTCGGCTGTGATCAGGTTTATGTCTCACTAGGTCAAGTGATCATACTGTCTTCTGCGATCTACAACACGCCGTATGATTGTCCCTATCGGTGAGACAAGAGGATACCATTGTTCATACATGTAAGATTGTTAACAGATAGAAGAAATAAACCGTCGTATACTCATTATAATAAATACTTTCAGTATACAAAACTCATCACTTCCACTATTGCATCGTGTCTTTCTGTATGACTCATTATCTTCCCATTTGAGGAGGGCCCAAGCTCTATTGAGCGCGTCATCCATTGTCTGACACGAGTAGATGGACAGTTCGCGGTAGATTATGGAGTCCACGTCCAGGTCTTTAGTGAATGCTCGTACTGCGGTGCTGTTTGGATAGTTCGGCACTGCCACCAACTCCTTATTGAATCTCAAAAGATAGGACCTCAGTGGCTTGCCAGGTCTTTGGATCACAGTGTATAAGTTGTCGGGATATTTGTCGAGCCTCAGACTGCTCGAATACTATTGTAGGAAGATCTGGTGCAGTTCGACAAACGTTGATATCAAATTCTTTGGCAGATTTATAAACCATTGCAGCGCTGGGCCGGTGAGGCTCGATCCAAAACTTTTGCACATGCATGCCTCGCACTGCGCACTCGGTATGACTAGTGCAAACATCTTCTGTTTGTATACTGCAATGTGGTTTTCTAGATCGGTGGTCCCGTTATAGAGCACGAAGTTTAGCGGGGTGAAGCAGGCTGGTATTTTGATCTCTGCTATTTGCTGGGAGAATGAAGACTCGTCATAGCTTTCCCTCGGTATCATCTTCTCAGGTGGGGGCAACCTGGGGATCCTGGCGATAAGGGACTCAAAGTAACTCAACCTTTGCTCGAACCTCCGCTCCAACTAAGTGAGCGCCAGAGTTTCGATGATGTTGGATACACCTTGCTGATCCTCTTCTCAAGCCTGGGGGTCATCGAATGGAGTTCGAGGGATCGCGAACTCGTTGCTGCATCATCTGCTTGGTTGAATTCAGCTTGTAGATTTCAGGGGCCCTCCAACGTCCCCCATTAATGTTCTCTGACTCTTCAATAATGGGACACGTGTTGGCCTGGTGTTGCAGCCGACGATTCTCCCTGTCAAGGAGTTCGTACCTCCTCACCATCTCCTTCATTCGCGTCATCATCCTATCCATTGCAGTTTTAGCAGTCTGGACCTAGCTAACCAGTCGAGCCACGTGTGGGTCTTCTAGGCTTGAGGGTGGCAGAGGGGGAATGGCCAGTTCGTTGAACGATGTGGCGTTGAATGCTCTGAAGAGGTCATCCACCGTCTCGTTGGTGTTCAACGCTGGTGGAGCTCTGCGCCCGCTCGCCGATAGTAGATTTCTGTGTCCCGCTCTTGGGGGTGCCCCCCATCTAGTCCCTGGTGGGACTCCTTTACTAGCACACGGGGGTGGTTTGATTCTCCCAACATCGTCTGTGGTCCTGTTAGTTAAGTTACCATCATCGGTCATTCCTTGGAAGAAATGTTAGCAAGAATATTTGTTCCTAGGGCCCCACGGTGGGTGCCAAATTATTGAGGTTCGTTTCGTACGAATATGGGGCCCCGCAAACTCGAGATTCATATATAAGAGAGAATAGCCACAAACGAGATAAAAATGCGAGCAAAATGATAAAAGTGGAGTAGATAATAACAAAAGAGATGAGTTAAAACGAGAGACATATTATAACGTGACAACCGGTACAATCGAGCTTCGACCGTCTTAGCGTTGAGCTTGACGAGCGGACGTGATGCGATTAGAATTTAGGTTAAAAGCCAAAATATTGACTGAGAGAACTAAATGCCAAAATTCGACTTACAAAAAGCTATTTATAAGAGTTCAAGGGGCGTTATGGTTCCTTGGGTTCTCGTTGGAGCTGTTGGGAACGATCTTCGGGTTTATCGGGGCTATTGCGACGGCTCTATCTCTAACAACCTCTGGGGTTTTCGCGAGCTTATCCCTTTGACCATTGGGTGGCTCGATGGAAGTAGCTTTCTCCTGGCTGCTCTTTTGAGAAGAGGTCGCTTCTTTCGTCGAACTGCCTAGGTCAACGAACCGATCGAACTGCTATCTGCGAACTCCTGCTTACCTACGAGCTGCCTCCAATTCCAACAGCCTTGGGTTGGCTTGTCGTCGAACCTGTAGGGATGCAAGTGGGCCTCACTATAAACCTCATTAGCGAGCTTATTTTAATCTAACCCAACAAAGACGAATAATATCAAGTTTTTGCCATAAATCCGAGGAGAAGTTAATATAACTTAAATGGTTTAGAAAAAGAAAGTTGTGACCAATTGGCGAAAAAGCATCACCTAAAAAGGAAACAATCTCAAGTAAAAAAATGAAACCAAATTATTCCAATTACGTCCAAATCTCATATTAAAGTTTTAAATCTTTTTTTAGTAATTATCAGTATTACTCGTTTCCAGCTGTTTAACCAAATTATTTATTAATCTGCTTTTTATAAACCCACACACCCAATATAGTATTTATATGCTATTCCACGTAAGCCAAATAAGTTTTTTATTTCTGACGTAATAAATAAATAAATTAAATATTAAAAAATAAAATTTATACTACTCCCTCCGTCCCATTGAAGTAGTCCCACTTTCCTTTTTTGTTTGTCCCATAGAATAGTCCAATTTTCCTAAAATGGCAACCTTTTTCACACTCACCAATAAAATATTAATTTTACTACACTCACAACTCTTAATTCCCGTGCCGAAAAGAAAAGGGACTACTTCACCGGGACGGAGGGAGTACCTATTTTTATAGTACAATAAAACTAGAAGAAAAAAAAAAAAGAACGAATTAAATAAATAATGAAAGAATTAAATAAAACAGCAACGAAATGCAACGACAAATTGGTTGAAAAACAACAAAAGAAAATCGAGCGACAGCGTCTGCAAAAAAATATTTCTCATGTTCAGCTCCACGCCTCCGATATAGTGAGAGAGAGAGAGAGAGATGGATAGAGTGTTTTCAATGGACGAGATGGACCAGTTCTGGTCACCCCACCACCATCCCGTCGGCCTTGGCCTCGGCGACGACGATGACGACGCCGCCTCCACTGCCCAATCCAAAATGACGGGTATGAAGATGAACCGTAGCTCGTCGGAGTGGGCGTTTCAACGCTTCCTTCAGGAGGCATCCAACCTCGACCCCGCCCCCGATCGGACTGCCTCCACCACCATACAGACGTCGACGACCTCGACTCACGCCCCGCAAAACGACGACGTAGAGGAGATCAAAGGCAGCCGTGCCTTCGTTGGCGTAGGGGTCAATGCTAATCATCAGCAGCCGAAGATGGCGGCGGCGGGGGGCCCACCACCGAATATATCGCCAGATTCTGAGGAATATCAGGCCTACCTCAAAAGCCGCCTTGAGCTGGCCTGCGCTGCCGTTGCTTTGACTCGGGTATCGTTTTTTTCTTTTTGTTATGAATTTCTCAGCCTTTTAACGGGAGAGATGAGTAATTAGTGGAAGGAAAAAAAAAGTGTTTCTTGTTTCTATGTGGGAGTGATTTGATCTTGATGATGAAGATGCTCAGAGATTTTAGCTGCAGCCGCAGTTTGTACCTTTTGCTCTACCCTTTATACCTTTTGCTTTATGGATGTTTTTATGTCTGAGAGTCTGATTCATACATTATTTCTTCTCCTCACAGTGCTAAAATGTGGGCTCTGCTATGTATATAGGCAAATGGCAAAACTCAAGTGTCTACATCCGACAACGCTTCTGAGACCTCTAATTCGTTGCAGCTCGGCTCTAATGTTGCTCACAAAGGTCAGATTTACTGCACTGGATCTCGAATACATTCCAGTTTGTATGTATCTGTTTGATTGTCTCTTGATAGATTTTGGACCCAGATCGATTATAGATTTATTGTTGGACATGTGCTCTGTTTGCCCTTAATTTTAGTTCCACAACAAGTAGATTTCTCGGTTGTTCTACTCTTTTTTTAGTAGTATTTAAATGGGGAGGGATGTCACTAACATTACTCGAACCAATAACGAATTGATCTTAGGTAAAGCACTTAACCACTTTGAAGTCGGGGACTCTCGGTTGTTCTACTTGTGCATTGTCCATGTCATCTTGAAGTCTGCACTTTGGTTGAAATATTGGGATAGAATTTAAGCTTTCATTGTCTCATGGAGTCATGGATTCAAATTAAGAATTTAGCACTTTGTTTCAAACTTGTCATATGGGAGATTTGTTTGAAGATTGGCCATAAACTATCTTGTATTTGTAGTCTTGTTTTTCTATTCTTTTTTTGGCTTCTATGTCTTATTTATTTATTTATCTGAATCTTTTTTAATGTTTTAAATATTTTCATTTCCTATCCAAAAATGAAGAGAAAGAAATGTGTCTTGGAATTTTCTTTGTCCAGAGGTTTACAAGATGCTTCCCAACTAATTTAAGTAATTCTTTTGAATTTACAAAATGGAATTGCTCATGTTAATATCTTTTTCATCTGTTAATTCTATTTTGGAAGATTCATTTTACTTTCCTTGTTCATTTGTTTTTCACCACTTCAACCTTTTCCATCAAGCATGAAAAGAAGAATTGTTTCGACACTTTGTCTCTGGGATAAAACAAACTTTATTATGGGCAGTAAATTTCCCTGAATGACATTAAGCTTCTAATAGTTGTGATAAATAATTTCAGTGTTAGAAGGAAGCTTAATTTTACAGTTGAGTTGCTTAGTTAGCATTCTCGGAAGATATAGTCTCCTTGTTGGTGATGCAAAATGTTATATTAATATGCTTGATGATCAACTTTTCTACAGTAACCAATGTTTTAACGCTATGTCATTTTTTACTGTTTCTTCTCTACATATAAACATTTGAATATCCTTTTTCTGTGTACTGATGAAAACATCTGAGATTGTCTTGACGTGCACAAGTCAAACCTAATTTCCGTAAAATTATAAGTCTTGCAGTCACTCAATGAGGTATATTATACGCATACAGCTAGTCTCAGAAACTTTTTCCACCTCAGCAGTTCTTCTATGCTTCTTCTAACTCCAAAGGTTACTTTTGACTAATAAAGCAATACTGAACCAACATTTAGGTGTGTTCTTCTGCATTATCAGGTCACCTTAAACTTCAAAAATCTTTTCATCTTAAAGGATCAAGCCCCGACCTAATTTCGAAGCTTTCACCTCAGTAAGAAAGCTTGGCATTTTGAAAATAAATTATTGATAATGTGCTGGTTTCCTCATCACTCTAGATGTACTCTTTCCTTTCTCTATAATTTCGATAGAGCAAGCAAAGAATGACTGGTGATAATCTGCCTAGTTGTTTGATAAATTCTCAATTGCTGGGTTATCTTTGTTACATTAATAATGTGGAAGTTATACAGTAGTAGTCTGATTCCCCATCTATAAATGAGTGGCTTCATATTTTGAATAGTTAAGCAACCTCAAATAGTATAGCAGATCTGACTGGCTGTGGAATATGTTCGTAACTTCCCAGTAAATCCAAAGCTGACTGATTGGGTTTCTTATGGTTTTATCTGCCATTGTCCTTCAAACTATTGATCTTTTGTGATTTTATAAATTCTTTCAATATCTTTTTTCTCATAAGTAAAGGATTATTAGGATGATAATACTATCCCATCCCCCAAACTTGTTCAAAAACATGCTGAACAAGTTTGAAAAGAAAGGAAGGATCATCTTAAAATTATCGCCTCCATGGTGGGGGTGGTGTACGCCTTTGATATTGGCATTGGAATCTGGAGTCCTGCTGGTGTGGTGGTGGATAATGCATCTGTTGCTGTCTCATGTACTTGAGGATTTGGAGTTGGTCAGCGCGTAGTATTTGAGCCTGATTGGCTCGGATATTGGCAATGTCATTGTGCATCCGAGTCTTTTCCAGTTAGAAATATCACTTATGTATTATTTGAATGAATTGAAGATTTAGTCATTGAACACTGACCTTACACAGCATTGTTATTGCTTTTATTCTCCTATGCTGTGCAGTATCAACAAAGCTACTAGATAAGGAAGCTGGTGATCCAGTTGGTATACCTCCTCTCCCTGCTATCTCTAAGAAATATGGGGCTCAAGTGAAGTCAACAACAAGTGGATCAACAGGGGAACAGTCAGATGATGATGAAGCTGAGGGAGAAAATGAAGAGACTCAAAACATGGATCCTACAGATGCAAAGCGCATGAGAAGGTATTCAACTGAATATTTCAGATTCCAATTGTTTGCTTGATGCATAGTTTTGCAATGTTGTTCGAAATTCAACTTAAGATATTGCTGCAGATGCAGAGTCTAATTTGGCTCAAGTCTTTTAAGCATTGCATTTGTTAAATATGGAACTCTGGTTTATTTGTGTTATTCTATGTTAAATATCAAAGCATCTAATGTAGAGGTACATAAATCATGAATGGCCAACTGCTCTCTCTTGATTGCTAAAAGTCCAAGTTCATTTAGCAATTCTTCGAAAAAGATTGCCTGCATATTTTTAGCATACGATCTATTTCAAGAATTTATTTGTTTCTTCTGATATTTTGTTCACTGGTTTTCAGAATGCTTTCAAATAGAGAATCAGCTCGACGCTCTAGAAGAAGAAAACAGGCCCATTTGTCTGAGCTTGAGGGACAGGTATGCTCTCTTTGGATTGTATGCATTTCCCCTTATCTTCTGGTAGTTCGTCCTTTCGTATAATTAAGCTTCCATGTTTTGTCTAGGTCGCTCAATTAAGAGTTGAGAACTCTTCTTTACTAAAGCGCCTTACGGATATAAGCCAGAAGTACAATGAAGCTGCTGTTGACAACAGAGTTCTGAAGGCTGATGTTGAGACATTGAGAGCTAAGGTAACTCAGACCTCTATACTTCTTTGCACTTCTTTTGAATGAACTGCTGATTTTTTTTAGAACTCTTTGAGAACCTAGTTCTGACTTCTGTAGATATTTTTAAAGAAATACAGAAAAAAAAATATAAAAATCCTCAGTTACATACAAAAAAATTAATCAACATAACATTCATGTGTGCCCTGACCTTTTTGCTTTTAAGTTCACTTTGGTCAAGACAGAAAAAAATTCTGAAGTCTAAATTTGATGGATTTTTGGAATCAATTGTTGTTTCTAGGTTTCAACATTAGATGCCCTGAATAAGATTTCAAGAACACTTGATTTTGATACACAAATTGAGCGTAGCATATATAATTTTGGTATGGAAAGTTCAAAAAATCTAGGATCTTTACCTATCAAAACTGGTTGATGATTCATTCAGCACACACTCTGGTTTGTTACAGTCTCGAATTCAGGATCCATCTCATGCAAACTGCGTGCATGAGATGGATTTCCACACGCGTTGTATAGGAAAAGAATCTTGGGACTGTATGCAAGAAAATATTTGTTTTTTTGATGAGCTTGTTTTTGAGCTTCTGTGCTAGACTATTTTCATTCAACAACTGGAATCATTTATGGCATGCTAATATTTTGGCATTGTGGTAATAAAACTGCTTCTGGTTGTCCTTGTCCAAAGCATATAGAGGTCTGAGTGAAACCATCCATGCAATAAAGATTTGGTGGACGATAACCGTTTTCTCTTGTTTAATCAAACAGGTGAAAATGGCTGAAGAAACAGTGAAAAGAGTTACTGGGTTGAACCCAATGTTCCAACCAATGTCTGAAATATCCACGATGGGCATGCCCTCTTTTGCCAGCAGTCCCGACACATCAGCTGATGCGGCTGTGCCCGTGCAAGATGATCCGAAGCAGCACTATCACCTCCCCCCTTGTAACAGTCAAGCTTCGGTGCAAGACCACAGAACTCAGCATGTTGTGGTGGAGAATGTGCAACCAAATGCAGCAGCAACAACCGGGGCGAACAAGATTGGAAGGACCGTCTCTATGCAGAGAGTGGCTAGCCTGGAGCATCTCCAGAAGCGCATCCGCGGAGGGTCCGACTCATCGGCGACTCAAGGTGCCTGAAAGCAACAGCCAACAAGGCTCTGTTGAAAGGAATCCATCATTGTTAATCCATTCGTGCATTGAATTCCTATATTGCATCAAGATTCATTTGTAACTTCCCAATCTAACAAAATCTATGCTTCTAGTAATCATTTTACTGGATGAATTCATTTTTATTCGTTTGATGGCAGTTTTCAAGATATGAATTCATTTTCCAAAGCCAAATTTTGTTATAATATTGTATGAATATCTATATGGAGTATTATACTAAAGGAGTTCCAAAAAATTCCCTCCAAAATTTTTGAAGTGTGTGCATATATTGAAATAAAAAATATTAAACAAACTAATGATATTTTTACAATTATTACTTCATAGTTGGAACATGTCAATCTATATAATATATTGAAAAATGTGCATGTTGAAATAACATGATTCTTTTTTTGAAAAAAATATTAGAAATTATTTTTATTAAAAAATTTAATTTTAATATAATATTATTAAAAAAATAATAAATTTTAAAACTTTACATAAATTGAATATTTAGTAAATAAACTTTAGAATTTCTAAATTGCAAACATTATTTGAAATGAAAAACAAAACAACATGTTTGCAATGTAGTTTGAATATCATAATCCTCCTTTTATTATTTTAATTTTGAATTCATATTTGTTTGAGAAATTAATGCATTTTAATTCATAATATCTATTTATTTTTACAAAATAGCCTAATAATTATAATTTTATAAATGTTAAGACATTAAGTTGGTAAAATGAACAAACTTATAAATCATACCATAATTTAAAGAGTTGGTCTCCTCAGAGACGGTCTTATCATTTTTTTTATTGTGAGACGGATTTTAATATATTATTTAAATAAGTTAAATACATCATTTTATTTTAAAAATTACATTATTTGCAACAAAGAATTACATTATTTGCAATAAAGAAACACATCATTTCATTAAATTCGTCGCACAATAAAAATTGTGATACATCATTTGCAATAAAAAAACATATCATTTCATTAAATTCGTCTCACAAAAAAAATAATGAGTCCGTCTCGTCTGAGAATTTGCCTAATTTAAATTATAATTTGTGAGGACTCTGTTACTTTTGTAAAGTTGGCAAATTTTAGGAGTGTAAATGCAAATACTTTATTTTGGGTATAAATTTGAATGAACATTATATGTGGTGAAAGTTTATTAGAGAAACTTATTATTTTTTATATATTTTTATATAATATCTAATTAGTATTATTTTAATCAAACTACTATAATATTTTTACTGAAATATAAAAATATTATATATGGTCATTTATATACAATTGAAAAATAAATTATTATTCAATAAAGTAAATAATATTATGATATTTTTAAATAAATTATTTGTATATTATTTCGAAAAATATTTATTCGCGCAACGCACGGGTATAAATCTAGTTATAATTACAACATTTAAGATAAGATTAGCCTTCAAAGATAAAGAGTTTTTTGTTTGGTCTTGGAAGGTAAGGTTGTGTACGACGTCGACAAGTTACCCTTACACAGTGCTACTTTTTCCAGAAATATCTTAGACTATTGCTATTGGTAGTCTGGACATGAGAAACAACAAACAAGAAATTAAAAAAAAATAAAAAATGGATGAAATTTGGTGGTTAAGTTTGAACTGTTGCCTCCTGCCAAGCAATTGCTACCAGAAAGCCAAAATAGATACATGTGCTCAACACATATCATTCTAGTTGTAGTCTATATGTATTGTCTACGGTGCACTATCAACACATCTATAACTACCTAAAAGCAAGACCCCTAAGCAAAAAAATTTCCCACCAAAAATAGTTTCCAAAAATAATTGTAGATTATATTAGGTAACTAATGATAATTATAGTAAGTATCTAATTGTATAATATATTTAATTAATTTATATATAAAGTATATTCATTGAATTGAGGTAAATTGATTAAAAATTTTAAAGCAATAAATTGGTGCTATATTTATGACAAATTATCAAAATCAAAACGTGGCTATTATATGAAGCAAATCTCACGGAAAACATTAAATAAAATGCAATTAATATAATGCTAATTTAGTTGCAAAAATTATGCATAAATTTTTATCTTTATTATATTGGATACTATTATAATGGATTTACTAAAACCCTATAAATATCAACATATAATGAAAATTTTTAATCTATTCATGTCTCTACCAAATGTGTTCTACTAGGCTTCTCTAGCTCAAATCATTCTTGCAAGTCGTGCAATTTTGTGTAAAAGAAGCATTATTTCGTTCAATTAGATATAACAATACTATGTGGAAATCAAGGTGCGAAACAACTTATTTTGCAGAGTTATATTTCTTATGTAATTTTACTGTCTTAAGCGATTTACTGTAATTATATTACCAGGTTTTTCATTTAGTTTTAGATTTTATTTGTAGTATAACGACATGAAAAACATATTCATGAAAAATGTGATGATTTTTTCTTTAATTAATATTGGAGTGCCCAATAAATTATTGGTAATTTGTAATGTACCCTCTACATGTTAAATTTTACCCCCATAGTTACTTATTTCATTGCAATGATGATGTTATATTGTTTTCTTATCCTTTTTTATGGAATCGTTTTATTTGCTAATATTCGTTAATTTATGTATTAGCAATTGTATATTTAATTTGAATTGTAATAGTTTTTTATATTGTTGTTGGGATTGAAGTGATTGTCACTATTTAAGTATTAATTTTATTTAATTGCAGTTTTACATTAATTCAATTATAGTTTGTGGATTTAGTTTTGTTTTATAATGTTAAAAAAAATTAAAGAAGGTGTAATAAGTACTTTAATTTTTATATAGCCTCAAAAATATCTTTTATCAATTGATAAAACTATTTTTTTTTCTAAAAATTGTGTATATAAAAATCTTTCTTCGGAAAAAAAAATGTGAGTAAATTTATTATCAGCTTAAACAAATGATTAGCATCGAAAGGAAAAAGAACGAGTGGAATTTGCACACATAAATTTCACAACTATATCTACATCTGTGTTTTTCATTTTCATTTTGTTTTACTATTAGGAACAACACAAAACTAATAAATAATAAATACATTTTGTATCTATAAAAAAATAATTAAAAAAGCTATCAGTATGCCATAAATTGTTTTGAATAAGTATCTATCATTTTGAATATCTCTTTTATTTGTCTATGGAACTTTATAATTAAGAGAATTAAACATAAATATTAAAATTAAGATAACAATATTATTGTAAAACAATTTAATATCATATGTTTTTTCTGATTCAAATAAAAAGATTATCACTTTCAAATATTACAGTTCATTTATAATGCTATTTTAAATTAATTTATTATTGCATATAAAAAATATATGTATCTATATCTATATATCTACATATAAACAGAAAAGGTAATAAAAGATAAATAAATCAAATAAAAACTAAAGAAATAAGAAAATGAGGAAAAAAGGCGTATAAGGTGATGAGATGGAGAGGGGAAGAAAATTTTAAAGAAAAGGATAAAAAATGAAACAAAAACTAAAAACTAAAAATGAAAATTTTAGACAAATCATGTTGTTTTTAAAATCTCATAAATTAAACAAAAAAATTAAATTATTAACACAAGTATTTAATTTCTTATCCAGAATTAAAATGTAAGTGATGGTATAAAATCAGATCATTTTAGAGTACAAAGGTACAAAACTACATAATTTTCACCTAACATGATGTCAAAAAATTATAACATTTTTTCAAATTGAAGGAGGAGATAGCTAATGATATATAATATAATTATAAATCTTATTTTATTGAAAATATAAATTAATATATATTTCAAATATGTACCACGAGTAACATCTCATAGAAGAGGAAGAGAAGTGGAATCTCCACAAACAAATTTGTAAAAAATAGTGAGGAAACTAAAACGTCCTAAACTCAAACTGAAGCTCGATTAAAATATATAACGGACAATTGAGATTAAATCGGTAGGAGTGATAAAGTCCTCTATATATCTCAATATTCCAAGGCAATTGAAACGAAGAGTCTAAACCATTTATCAAATCCATACACTAATGATTGACAATAAAACTAAAAAAGCACACAACATTATTTTTATGCCTAACAAAAATAGCACAGAGAAGACGGAAGGGTGGGACACAGAGTGAGAACAAAAAAAAAAAAAAGGAATTAATTGATTTTTGTTAGGAATGTGTCTCAAAAGGACGAGAATTTAATTTAGCTTCATTGAAATATGGACAATATGAAATATTTATATTATAATATTAATATAAATAATTTTCCCAATCTATCTTCTTTGTATATTTTCTATTGGGCTTAATATTTGTCCCCCGTCAAATTTTTACTACTGATATGTAATTATCTCGCTTATGATATTAAGTCAATACAATAGTAGATTCAAGCAATGCTCTTCATAATATTTTCGTACGAATTAGTATATACAAATCATAAATTATTATATATATTGGTCTTCAATAAATTCAACAATTTTTTATAGATATTTATTTTCATAAAATTAAAACACTTTTCATATATTTGCATAAAATTCATGGTAATTTTATTTTTAACTTTATGTGAAGTATATTAATATACATATATAATAATATGAGTTAATTTAATTAAATAGCTCAGTAGAGTAATTTAATATTCTGATTTTTAAAAATATCATATTTTAAACTAAGTTTATTATTAACTCAAAAAAAATATGTATATATCATTCTAAAGTTGTATGTTATTTCTCAGTTCATATTTTAGCACTATTATTACTGTAATATATTTTTAGTTCACACTATCACTAGAATTGCACATTAATAATCGAGTTTAATATGTGTATATCATTCATTATATTTAAGGAAATATTAGTTAAAATTTATTTATGATAAGTATCTATTAAGGGTCAAATTAAGAACTATTTAAGACTTGGTAGGCCCAACGAGAAAAACAAAGTTCACAGCCTACCCTAAATCTAGATGGGAGGCCCATCAATAATTATCAGAAAGGAACACCCGAATCAAAACTCAATGGTCACAAACAATGAAAGAGCGGCTCCGGAAGAAAGACGACGGACACACTTGAATGCCCCATCTAGCTGAACAAGATAGTCTAACAAGCTATTATTGGGAAACATCAACTCTTATGAATATATGAAGCACGATCCATGCCTCGACCACAACCTATCTCCATGATATGCGGTGCGGTCATATCCCTTGATCTTTGACCTCTACATCCACCATGTAATCTACCAGTTCAAACTTCTGTTAACTAGCGAACAACCTACGACATAATACGATCAAGGGTGGAAAAGGAGCAATCACGGATTGACTACTAACATAGTCCATACTTGTAAAGAAACATGCTGTAAATTCCCTCAACGGGGGACATATATGTTAAGATTCACATATATACTCAGTTAATAAAAAAAAAGGTGAATTGCTGATTCAAGACCCAAAAGATAGTTTAATTATCGATTCAGAACCTGAAAGATGATTTTTAATCCAAGGCCCGAAAGATTAAACAATACTCAAACCAGGATATGATATTGAGATATTGGATTGAGAATTATATGATATTTTGAGTCCTAAATTGAGAATTAATCTTTCGGGTCCTGAACTAATAATACTCCTAAAAAAACTATACAAAAAGCAAAGTTGATGGTCTTTCAGCACTCCTCTACGATCTCTCCCAAACAACACTGTCTCCTTCATACCTGAACCACATTCTCACAATCACCTGAAAGATGATTTTTTAATATAGGGTTCGAAAGATTAAATAATTCTCAATACTGAATATGATATTGAGGTACTGGATTGAGAATTGTATAATCTTTTGAGTCCTAATTGAAAATAAATCTTTTGTGTCTTGAACTGATAATACTGCTAAGAAAAACTATACAAAATGCAAAGTCAATGGGCTGTTAGCAATCCTGTGCAATATCTTCCAAACAACCATGTCTCCTTTATACTTGAGCCACATCCTCACGATCACATGCACACACTTACTCCACAACGTCTCAGCAATCACTAAAGGTTCCACAATTCAATAAATTTATTGTTGAGAAAACTCACCATCAACAATATCTAAATAATATTAATTAAATGGTTAAATGAAGATGCAATTAGTTGCCAAACTTTATGAATCATATATGATGATTCTTATTATTATTTGCATTTTATTATATGTATAAATATATTACTTTCAATATTTGTTTATGTGTGTAATGTTAATTTTAGGAATCGAAGTAAGTACATTAATTCCTCTCAAATTAATTTAAAAATCAGGTGCACTCCATAATGTCCAATACATCTTTATTTCATCGAACAATAATATAAAATGTATTTTAAATGGAATGCTCTCAATATATTACAATATACCGGTCCACATAATTCTCACTCATAACTTACAAAAATAGAGATAAAAAATGATAATAAAGTGTTAGTAGTGAGATAAGAAGAGATTTACAATAATATATAGATACAATGAATAAGTGTCATTTTTCTAACAATTCACATTGATTGAATCCTTATGGTATTGATTAGTTAGCGATTTAATTTGTTAATGCCCAATTCATATATGATGTGCTAATGGGAGGTTCAATTTCTATATAAACCTTGAACGTCAATTATAACGAGTTCTAATATTATGCAATATAAAACTAAAAAATTAAAGGTAAATGTGTTGCATCGACATGCAATATAAGATTTATTTCAAAAATAATTTATTTAGTATCTAGAATAAATATGTATTTCATGCAGCGTTAATTGAGCGACACAAAAATGAGAGAGCATACAACAAAATATCCAAATTTGTCTGATTGAAAGAGATGATAAGAGGTAGTGAAATATGTAGATAGAGATGAAAGAGGAAAATATGATCAATAAATCAAATAAAGATTAGTTAATAATTTAAAGTGTTAGATTTAACTTGACTAACAAATTTAATGTTTGAGCTAAATTCGATTAAATTTTAATATTTCGATGATACTTATCAACATGATAAATAAAATTGATATATTTTAATAACAATCTAATAATAAAAATTGTATGCACGCTGCGCAACGCGCATGTAGTAATCTAGTTATTTTCAAAATTTGCAATGGTCTAGTTCTCCAAATTATCCAAATTTTGGAACTTACCTTCAACCTTATAATCTTTCAGAAAAAATCCTCAAAATTCCCAATTTACTCCAAACCTTAATCAAACTCCTATCTCCCAACAAGTTCCAACATCATAAAATATCTCTCATAGTTTATTCAAAGATGTTCAACATCTAAGCAAAAAAAAAAAGGAGCAAAAAATGTGTCTTGGTGTGTGAAAGAAGATATATCTCTTATGCCTTCTTGGATATATGTTAGCGAAGATAACATTCGGGAAAGAAATCAAAAGGGGTCGGCGATATAGGCTCGTATTCACAAATTGTATCATGAAGCTCAAGCAGAAAATCCAAATGATTTGAACCAAAGAAATACAGAGTTACTAAGAGGTCGTTTAAAGCGACTCAATAAAAATGCATAAAAGCGGATTGGTGCTTAAAGTGACTCAATGAAAATGCATAGAAGTAAATTTCACAATTTGGCTGTATGTAATGATGTCATGTACAAGCATCCAAAGTGGAGCCTAACGTTATCTCATGATCGAACATATCCTTGCCCTGAAAATGAAGAGGGAGCGAAGAAGAAAGTGGTGCTAGCACAAAAAAATAAAGGACTTTTAATGATGTGCAGTATAGTAATTTAGCACTAGTAATTGAATTTGTAATTTAAATTTATAATGTTGTCTTGCCGCCTTGTATTATGTTATTTTATATTTTATTTTGTGTTACTTGCTTTAGTTTTATTTGTTTAAGTAATTATAATTTTTTAGTGCATAATAATTTATTTATTTAATTAGGAATTTAAAATATTTTTTAATTTTTATATTATGTTGACAGAGAAAAAAATAATATTTTAATTAGAAAGTTAGGTTGAGTTGGATTACTAATGGGAGATGTAAATAATATTGTCGGTTGTATAATAAATGAATACTAGTATGGCACCCGCACGATGTGCGGGATTGTTTACTTTATTTATTTAACTGTCTATTTATATATAAATTAATAATTAAATAATAATATTTATTAAATAATTAATAATTATTTTTCAAATATATTTATATTTTAATTTACTTTCTCAAACTAAAACGTCTTTGCCTCAGAGAGACATGGTTAAATCACTTTGTTTATGATCAATTTTGTGTAAAATGGATATTAGAGCATAAACCATTTCATATTAAAATTATGTACCCCAATCATCATAAAATGATACTCCCTTCATCCTGCCTGAATCGCCCCACTTTCCTTTTTTTGTTTGTCCCACTTCATTAGTTGGATTTCTAAAAATGACAACTTTTTAACACTATTAATTCCACTAAATTTTTTCTACACTCACAACCCTTAATTTTCGTGCCGAATAGAAATGGGGCAATTTTAATGGTATGGAGGGAGTATAACAAAACAACAGAAATATAAAATTTTTATATATTCTGAAAGACTTCCTTATTTTCAGCATTAGCAGTACATGACACACTAAGATTATCATCACTTACTAATATCCTGAGTCCGCTTTTAACCGTAACTCTGGAAACAACAACATATAATTGACCATGAGTAAATATAACATTCTTCAATATGTTGCCGACATGTGATAATGATTGTCATTGACTCTTGTTAATAGTCAAGGCATATGAAACAATAAAGGGGAATTGTCTCCTCTGAAACTTAAATGACAGTCGTAATCAGAAGGCGTCAGAGTCATTCTAGGAATAAATACAATTTCCAGAATCTTTGCGCTTTTTATAAAATATGTCATCTGAGATGTAAGTCCAACACATCTCCTATAAAACTTTGGGATTGGTCATTGATTTTGCAGTGAGTAGATTGCAAAACAAACATATTATAGATTCTGAAGTTCCCCAATGACTTGCTTCAATTATTCCATCAATGAACTTTTTATCATCTTCTAACAAATCCAAAGAAAAACACGTGGCATTCATACTGATCTCCATCTATAGGCATCATATCCTCGTGGCATTCAACATCACGAACCACATTTAACAACATCCTAAGATAGTACAAATCATCACTTCAACATAGTAACACCTTCCTATTGAAAAATATTTGGAATCCCTTCTCTTGTATTTTGTTCACACAATTTTTTTTTTTGGAAACTCAATGTACGTCAACATTTTAGCTTCTGGAGATTTCTTGTTTGCCTCAAACTAACCGAGAAACATGCTACGACCAACACTTGATCGATTCACTGCATCTTTTATCTCATCGTTGCCGTTGAAATACACATGTTGTTCATTCTTTTAAGTTAAAAATTAAATGTTCAACTGGTGAATCTCTAAAATTAATATCAAATCCGAAATTCCTTCAGGCTGCATCACACGGTGAAATATACCTACAATCATAGTACATATTTATCTCATCTATTGGTTCTCCATGTCTTTTATCATTTGTGCTCTCACAAAATCCAGACGTGGCTCAATCATTTTCCTTATTTATATACTTAAATAAGTACTTGATGGATCTTGATTTGCACCATTCCATGTTAATGTGAGCTCCTGCATACTTGATCAATAGGTATTTGTTTTATGGAACAACATATCTATTATCCAAATTAACTTCATTTTTGTTAATCGTCCTATTACTATCCCTACGTTTGTATTGGGGATAACCATCGTGATGAACATAACTCTTCTAAGAACTTCTTTGAAATTTTTTTTGTGCATTTACGTGCTGCCATGCACGGTGAGTTCATTCGAGCAGTACCACATGGTCCTGAATCATAAATTCAGGTACTGCTTTGTAATAATATTTATCTTTAACCTTGTCAGGTATTTCTGTAGATATAATCTTTTCTATATCCGAACATGTTCGATACATATCGTTATTAGATAAAAATAAGTGGATATGAGCATGAGGCGAACCCCCTTTTTGGAAACTCGATCGTGTACATAGCTGTGAAAAGAAAAATAAATACTACTTGTTTAGATTTAATCATAAATAAAATATATGTAAACACAATTGAAAGTATTGAGAGTTCATATACTTGCACAAACGTTTCCAAACCCTTTATTGTATCGAAGGTTTTTCATCAATGCATTCAATTTCATTTTAAAGACTCGACAAACTATATCGGACCTATCTTCAGGATTTAGATCACGACTTTTCAAATTTCTAACAATATCTGGCCACTTCAGATTGCATGTGAATGTTATGAACAAATCTGGATATCCAACCCATTTACATATTGCCATAGCATCTTGATAATTCTGAAACATATATCGAGCACCTACAATGAAAGAAGACGGTAGAATAACTCTCTTGCCTTGTGTAGCATAATCATTTTCTCCCTTTAAAATTGCATCATTGAGACCATTTTACAACTCACAACGTACACTTTGTTGATTGAAATGAATATAATTCAATTTTGATGCCTCAATCATCGTGTATGCATCAACGATAAATTATTTAAATGATAATCTAGATCGATGAATATGAGATGATTCATTCATCCACTCATGAAAACGTTATGAGAAAAACTCTTTTACTGTAACAACGAATCTTGCATTGGAATTAATTTTCATAACAGTTGAATATGGTATGTTAAGCCTGTAACCATCCTCACCCTACGAAAATAGCAACGGATATTAAAGGGTCAAATACAATGAATGTAATTCACTAATTCTTAGCAGTTAGCACTACCCCATTATACTATCAATAAAAGAGAAAATATTTAATGAGAAGGTTTTGTTTAATTATTCTCCACAGATATAATACAAATTTTAAAATACAATACCATAGTAGCCAATAATTAAGCATCACAATATTTTGCTAGCAATTTTTTATCGTATTACTACTTAAATAATTTATCATATTGATAAATATAATATTTTCACTCTAAATAAAATATTATAATATTTAATGTGAATAAAAGAGAAAATGCATATGCCAGAATAAAAAAAATATAGAAACTTATTTTTATAAATTTGTTCAATAAATTCAAATCTCTAATATTTATTATATATTGTCAAATTTTATATCTTAATATATCCAAAAATACATTTAAATTATTTACAAATCTAAACAAATAAAATATTATTAATATACATATACCTCTAAATCTTATTTATATATTGTATGTGAATCATATCTTAATGAGATTTAAATTGATTTTAATTCAGTTATAATTGGTATAAAAAATAAAATCAAAATATATACCTCAATTAAGCAATATATTTTTTTAATTAAATTCTCATTACAATATTTTTAATATACTAAAATATCAAAATCAAGCATGTTGAGTTTTTTATCCATTAATATAATAATGTAATATTTTTTATACAAATTATTAATACGTTATATCCAAAATAAAAAAATAAACATAGATACACATATCTAATAAAATTTACAATAAAAAAGAATTAGGAAAAAAATAAGGATTTAAAATTATACAATTTCAAATTATTATCTTAAATATTATTTTATATAATTTATTTATTGACCTTTTATTTTCATAATATTTTTAATATTTAATATTTTACATTTTGAGTTTTCGAAAATATATATATTAATATTCCAAAAAAAAATTCAATCCACATAAAAATATATATGTTTGGCTAATTTTTTTTTGAATGTATTTGTTTTTTAATTTAATTTTTATCTCAATCTTCATTTATCTAAAATACATGTGATATTTTGAAATTCAAATAATTTACTATGTATCCATATTTTTTTCGTACTTATTACATCAACATTATTTTTACATAGATATGGTTATTACATCAACTATTTATTTTGCTTAACAGTATTTTACATATTTGTCCCCCAGTTTTGTTGTAATACATATATAGATTGCTTAAAATAATTAGATTTTTACCATTATATAGATAGATTTAAATAATTTGTACATTATAAATAACTAAATAAAAAAATATATATGGGCATATCATTGAAAGTTTAAAAAGGAAGTGAAAAGATTTGGCAATATCTATTACAATATATTTATATATGTATTTTAGTTATTTCATGGTTATTACATTAACTATATTTCAATTATTTTATAGTGTTTTACATATTTGTCCCCCGATTTTATTTTAATATATATAGATAAGTGAATATTTTATTAAAATATTGGGCCATGACCCAATCTCTAATGATGATAGTATTAGAGACAAGTCTTAAAGCTAGTTTCAGAAATGGTTCTTACAATTACAAATGATGTATTTCACTATTAGTTGTTTAATTTACTTATGTTTATGGATAATCCTAATTAGTTGTTTTTTGGGATAAAATTTTTAAATGTTATAATTGCAAGAATTTAAAATTTTATGTTATAATAACAAAGATTTGGAAAATAACAATTAACAAGTGTTAAAATTTGCAATTAATCCTTCATTAAATTAACATTTTACATTATCTCTGAGTTCAACTTGTGCCCTGCAATACAATAGAATCGCCCTGAGTAAAGGTGATCGCCCCCTTTCAGAAAGAGTGAAAAAAAAAAAAAGTGGAGCAACCACCAAGTTATTGTCCATTCTTCGACTTCTTCACCGGAGGCTTTGCAGATGCTTCATCATCGTCGTCTGAAGAGATTTCATCTGGTTCGTCAGGAACGTCGTTTGGAATGTTATGCTTCGTGATGAAGTCCTTGAGGATCGTCATGCTCTGCTCCTTCACCGAAACCAGCTGCTCAGAGATGAGGCCCTTGCTGCTTCCTAGAGCAGAGTATGTCTCCGAACCAAGTTGAAGGGTGACTTTAACACGTGCTGCCGGAGACTCACCATTTAGAAGCTCAGCTTCCATTGTCACAGTCTGCACCAAACAAAAATTTGCTCTATTAACAGATAGATGGAATAGTGAAGTAATTACAAAATCTCATGTCATGACCAAAAAATGTTTCTACACAATGTCAAGCAGGACTTGAGCATCAGCCTGAACTTGCGAAAACTCAGTCAATGAAATAGGCAAACTATGAGCTTTATATATGGCCAGTAGACAAAAGAAAAAGGTCCAAGACATTACAATTGTCAGGTAAATTCCTCATCCATTTCATCAACCCCCTACAACTATTGAGCAAATGAGGATCACCCACCACAATCCAAGAACATGAATTGCTCGTGGGCCATCAAAACCAAGTATGTGTTACAAAATAAGATACGATATTGATGTAAAAATCAAGCTTGAAAATAGAAATGAACATAGATGAAGAACACATATGAATAGCACATTAAGAACACGCGAGATATGTTAGCCCAATTTGTCAACCATGACTACATCTAAGGGCACTAACAAGCCAGGATATTTGCTAAAGATCTAGTGGTGGCACTAATCTAACACCTGGCATGCAGGCCCAAGTCCAGACGCATGCCTTAGCACACATTAAACTGATTACAGAAAAGATTATAGAGGAAAAAAGTCTAAATAGAGTAAAAAAAAATCAACCCTAAATAATTTACTGCCTATTGCAGATTCTGCTTTATATATCATAATATATTACAGGCCCACACAGCTCTCAGTCAAATGCCAAATATATCCATAATAAAACCTCAAGACTTCATAATTCAACACTATGCTTACAAAAACTCTTAGCACAGATCATTCAACAAGGACCAGTAAGAAGAAAGAAACAACTCATGTCATGCCTCACGTTCAGTAAATGAACGGAAATTCTTGTCAACAAACATGAATAGCTCCATTAGTTAAAAATCAACATTGACCCAAACATGTAACACTTTGCACTCAATACAGTTAACATTACTGAACGTATAGCTTCTTCTCACATCAAGAATCTTCAAACCAGTAACATTAGGAGACAACTCTACATAGCAAGAAGAAAATTACGTGCTTCACACTGAACAAACGTGTGAATATTTAGGCCCAGAAAAAAAAAATATGGAAAATAAGATTTGCAGTTTCTTGAATCCACAAATAAACCACGCAATCCGGCAACACACTAATGACTAATGACATTTCAGCTAGTTAAAAACTCAACGACTCGACGTGGTATTCTCAATTATAAATTGCACTAAGAAAGAGGGCAAACGGAGAGAAAATATCCATTTCAATCGCGATCAACAGTTTCGGAATCGTGCGAATCAACAGTAGTGGGCGTTAAATAGGTAAAATCAAGACGAAAATGAAAAACCCAGATATTTGAACTCACCTGGTTACAACTTTGACGACCAAGCGTGTCTGAGTTAAACGAGTGAGAGAAATTGCTAAAACCCTAGCAGAATACCAAATTGATTTGGCCTATATTGCATACTGACCCTTACAAATCTTCATTATATCAAATTACCCCTTTAAGATAAGTAAAATTAACGCAATAATTTGTGGGACATATTTATTTTTGCGAGACCATGAGATATTTCAAACCGAATGTATTTTATACTGCGGACATTTTAAAAGGAATACCTAGTATGTAAAATGAATTTCGAACAAAATAAATTTAAATATATCACAAAAATACACGTCTCGTACGATATTCACTTATATTAAAATTATTAAACAAATTCAAACTTCACGTAGACTTAAAAGTACTATGAAAGTCGAGTTTCCTAATTAAAAGGAAGAAACTTGAGCTTATATAAAAATTACGGAAACTGAGTTTCAGTCATTTCGGAGAATGAGTGTAATTTAAATTTATTTTCGCTGCATATTACACATTCTAATTTCAGGATCAATAATAGTATACTTATATTATTTAAAAATAATAAATATAATAAATTAGTGGCATGTAATGTTTAAAAAATGCGACAAAAATAAATTTGTTATATCTTTTTATTATAAAATACATATTTATGTTATAATAAAATAAATAATAAATAAAATAAAAAATAATATAATAATTATAAGGTTATAAATATTATATATATGTGTGTGTATACATTAGTATATTTATAATATATATTCATTATATTAAACATCCAACTTTTTATATAAGTTTGATTAAACCAAAGCAAGTCGATGAAACACAAAACTTATAAAAATTAGAGTTTATTTTACAAAATTAACCTATCAAAAAATTACATTGGTATTATTTTTTTTATCATTATACTTGTATTGTTAAAAAAGATAAAATAATGAAAATATAATATTTTATTGAAAAATAACACATTTGATTTTGTTGAAATTGTAATTATTGTTTATTGAAATATATGTATACGTAATACTCTATAACATAAAAACATATCAAGTAAAACAAAATTAAAAAATAAAATAAAATAAATCCAATGATTTACAACGTGAATTAAACATATGATGTCTTAATTTATAATATATCAAGATAAAATTAACAAAGTTATATGTCGTAACATATTTTAATAATTCTTATCAAATATATTTATTTTTATTCATTAATGTCAAATATATTATAATATAAATTATTTTATATATTAAACATCAAACTATATATACATTTATAAAAACAAAAATCAAACACAAAGTTTATGAGGTTTCAGTTAAATATTATCCTATAATAATATTATATTTTTATTATTTTAAAAATAATAAATTAATGAGATATAGCATTTTAAAGAAAAAGTGATAAATTATGTTATAATAGAATATATAAAATTAAAATTAAAAATTAATATTAATTTTTAGCATAATCAAACGGGTCATTTTCGGATCGACCAGAAAATAAACAAGTCGGGTTAGACTTAATTTTTCTGACCCAAAAAATTAAATGTGTCGGGTTCGGGTTGACATATAACGTCTTAATATTATGTCTCAACTCGATCTGTGAACCGGAACCAGTTACCACCCCTAATTTGAATCAATAAACATAGATCTCTTCCGAACATTAATCAAAATAATAATATGAAAGGGAAAACTATGAAAAACATCATAATGTTTTTTCCCTTTAATTATACTTTGATGTTTCATTTTGTCAACTAAAAATATCCCCAAAATATCTTATAATTTCTCATATCACTTAATTATACCCTAATGTTCCACATATATACCAACAAAAAGGAAATTTCACACATTATTTAAAGTATGATTCGTCAAAATTTTAACATTATTAACGATTGAGGGTATTTTTAATTGATAAAATCAAACATTATGGTATAATTCAGTGATAAGATAAATATTAAGATATTTTTTTATAGTAAAAAATATTTTTAATTAATAAAATAAAATATTAGGATATAATTTTGTAATTGACCTATATTTTAAATATTTTTCATAATTTTCCCTAATATCAAATCACAAATAAATAAATATTTACATTGCCAAGGAAATAACGAAAATTCTCAAACCAAAGATACAATTCACTATTCAAATTAATTAAGAACTTCAATTGATTTTTTTATTTTATTTTATTTTATTTCATTTATTATTATTATTATTTCTTTTCTTTTCTTTTTCTTTTTTAGGTAAAAGCGTTGAGAGTGTTGGCACATGGCTGGGCGGAAAAAGCCAAAGCCGTAGGAGAGAGAGAGCTGAGAGTGATACCTAACCCTCCCTCCTCCCCTCCACCAAACCCCCCCAACTGCAGAGACGATCACACATCCCCAATCTCATCTCCCACTCCCACCAATCATGGCCGCCACCTTATCCCTCCTCTCCCCCGCCTCCCTCCGCCTTCCCACCACCCCCTCCCCCTCCCCCTCCCGCATCCACTTCCGCCCCAAGTTCTCCGTCAAGGCCTCCGCCCCCGTCCTCACCCAAGACGACCTCAAGAAACTCGCCGCCGACAAGGCCGTCGACTACGTCAAGAGCGGCATGGTCCTCGGCCTCGGCACCGGCTCCACCGCCGCCTTCGTCGTCGACAAGCTCGGCGCCCTCCTCAAATCCGGCGCCCTCACGGACATCGTCGGCGTCCCCACCTCCAAGCGCACCCAAGAGCAGGCCGCCGCCCTCGGCATCCCTCTCTCCACTCTCGACGCCCACCCCCACATCGACCTCGCCATCGACGGAGCCGACGAGGTCGACCCCAATCTCGACCTCGTCAAGGGCCGCGGAGGAGCGCTCCTCCGGGAGAAAATGGTGGAGGCCGCCTCCGACAAGTTCGTGGTGGTCGTCGACGACTCAAAATTAGTTCTAGGGCTAGGTGGGTCGGGGCTGGCTATGCCGGTGGAGGTGGTGCAGTTCTGCTGGAACTACAACCTGGTGAGGCTGCGGGATCTGTTCAAGGAAGAAGGGTGCGATGCGAAGCTGAGATTGGACGGCGACGGGAAGCCTTACGTGACGGATAACTCCAACTACATTGTGGATTTGTATTTCAAGACTCCGATCAAGGACTCCGGCGCGGCGGGGAAGGAGATCGCCGCCTTGGAAGGGGTGGTGGAGCACGGCTTGTTCTTGGATATGACTACTGCCGTCATCATTGCCGGCGGGAGTGGAGTGACCGTCAAGACCAAGTGAAGAATCACCATCAATTGGTGAGAGTTGGGATTTTTTTTTGCTGATTATTTTTTTTATGTTTCATTGCAACTCACGAGCTGAAAATAAATGAAAAAAAGAGAAGAAAATGTACACTAATTTAAAAGTATGGTTAGAATTGTGTTGATGAATATAAGCTTTTGTTTTTGTGATGGAATCATAAAGTTTTAGACTTGTGTGGTGTTGTTATAACATTATATTTTATATCTAAATTGTTAGATGGGCTTATTACCGTAGAACTTAGAGTTTTCAATCCATGTGAGATATTACATACTTTTTATATTAGGGATACAATATCTCTGTTGCGCTCACTTTTGCTTAGGATTGCCCTGCAGGGCCAACTCGAGAAACCGGCTCTAATACCACCTCGCCCTCATGGTATGGTGGAGCTCACCCGAGGTTGGTTCTCACGGACTCAATAAAGTAGAATCCCGGGATTGCTCCTAGGGCACCCGAAGTCAGTTTTGATGTAACAAGTAATGCTTCGGACCCATGGAGTGCGAGCCCGGTAATAACATAACGGGCTCATCAAGCAACTACTTAACATTCGTTTTCACTCTACCAAAAAATTAAACCTAAATTGCTAGATGCATCCATTAGTACTTGTAGTCACCCATTATGATTTCATCTTTCACATTTTGAAGAAGCCTTTTGTTTGAATAGATGGAGTGACTTAGTAGGTTGTGGTGGGTCTCAATATAGATGCATATATAGTTAACAAATGCAACATCAAAGGGCGGTTGACGAACAAGCAGTTAAATGATTTGCTCATGATCAAATGGTCATCAATTCGACTATATTTGGAAACACTCGTTTAAATAGTATACCCCGGTTAAAAAAAAATGATTGTGGGTTTGTGATGCAGCAGTAGAAAGTCGAAATTACCCCCAATCTACCATAAGGATTACTATCCAACCATGTAAGGGATAATATGCAGGGATGGTTGGATATCATCACAGTAAAAGAGATGACAACCCCACACAACTAACAAACAAAAACCAAATCGTTATGCATAGATATGTGGCATATGGCAGCTCCACCGCTACTCTTTGCATTTGCAGGCCCATTCTCTCTCTCTCTCCCCAACCTCAGTCAACCAACCTAATCAACCACTCCACATCTTAAAAATACTTACCTTCTCATATAAGAGCAGCCACCCCCACTATTCCATTGGCATTCCTGTTTTGAGCATGGGGAAAGCAAGCAAATGGATCAGAAACTTGTTGATGGGGAAGAGAGAGGATAAAGCCAAGGAAACATGCCCTTATTCACTTCTAGCAGAGAGCTGCACCTCCACGCCGTTAGCCGGTGGCAATACGGCTGTGACGGCTACTCCTAAAGTGAGAAGGAGATGGAGTTTCAAAAGCAATGCTAAAGTCACCAGGCACAAAAGCACTACTTCGTTCGACTCGATCTTTCTGCCGAAGCAAGGCTTACTGGAGTATGAGACTCAGCAGCATAAGGTGGCTCCTCTTAGGCCTAATGCTCATGCAGCTGCTACCAAATTACAAGCAACCTACCGTTCTTATTTGGTACGTTGAATTTGCATTGTAGTGTGTCATTCTAGTCTTGAAAATCAGTACGTACGCGTCTGTTTTTAACGTAGAAGTTCGTGTTCTTGCAGGCGAGGAGAGCATTGCGGGCGTTGAAAGGATTAGTGAAGCTGCAAGCCTTAGCCAGGGGCTACTTGGTGAGGAAACAAATGAACACGGTTCTAAGGTCCATCCATGCTGTGATGGCGATTCAAGTCCGAGCCCGGATTCACAGGATCCAAATGGTGGAGGAACCACCCTACATGGTAGCAAGGAGAAGATCCTGCGTGGAACCATCACCATCTGCCAGAAAACTTGGAAGAGAAACCATTGTGAGTCATTTCTTTTCGTGTTGAAGATAGAAGAGAACTCTCAAATATTGATGTAACCTTCAATGCAGGAGAATAATAATACAGCTGATGGGAATAGCTTTGCAGCAGGCAGAGGTTTAAGAAGCAAAAGTGGACGTGTGTATCACCATGTAGCTAGTGAGAGAGTGGATTATGGCTCAAGAATGTGTAGCTCCAGCCGTCTTTCTCTCTCTCAAAGAGAATACCTGCCGAAGACGAGCCCCAGTCCATCCACGCTGTCGTTCACGGATTCAAGCTCCACAACTCATGATGGACAACTAGAGGAATTCTCATTAAAAATGGGGAGAAGAGATTCAAGAAGATACTCTGGCAGCCCCAGAAACAAGCTTCCATTTGTTGATCCATCTTCACATTACCAAGATGATCTTATCCCCTCTGACTCCACTGTAGTTCCTAACTATATGATCAACACAAAATCATCCAAAGCAAAGACCAGATCACATAGTGAGCCAAGGCAGCGCCCGAAATCGGGCACGAAGCAGAAAGGCAAACGATCCTCATCCATGGATGGGAAGAATGATAAACAGAATGAGTACCCTTGGCTTAGCAAGCTGTACCGTGCTGACAGATCCATTGATGAGGGAGACTGGGATTCCAGTTACAGTGCAATGGCTAGTATTTACAAGCATATTGAGGTGGTGAGTGCTCCATCATTTTCTTTTACGGGAGATTTTTAACTGTTTTTCAAACTAACATGGCCTGATTGATTGATTTTCATTTGCTGAAACTGCAGCCTCCCATGAATATGTACTGATGCTTCAGCTTCATGGCCAAGAGTGGGGTTCAATAAACAGGATGAGAAGCTAGCAGAAGTTCAGGTCAATGCATACATGTTTCTTAGCAAGAAAAATTATTAATTTTACCCCAATGGATCGATCATTGTTATGTTTTGCCTTTTTTTAATGTAATATTATCCTAATATTTACTTCTATTAGTTAAAAATACTATCGAGGATTGACAAGGATAAAAATAGGCCGAGTCACGCATTATAGTTTTGTATCGAGAGTCAAAGAGAGATCAACGTTATGTATATGATGCAGACAACATAAATTATAAACTTAATTGAGGTGCGTTAATGATGCAGAGGCAATATAGATTATGACGAGTTTAGTAAATGAGGTGGTCTTAGTGCAGTGTACCATTTTTAGAGGGGTAAAATATCTCTTGTTTAATTTGAAGAACGAATTGTAATGTATTTTTAACCATATCATCGATAATATTTTTAACTAACAGAAGCAAATATTAGAGTAAAATTCCATATCATAAAAAAGTTGATGGATATATTGGGGGCACTGCCTAAAATGATGATGCGTGTAGCTCTTATGTTTTTTGAAATTCTTTTTTCGGCTACTGTAAAGACCTTGTTTTTACCCTAGGATCGTGATTGGATTTGCATCAATTTTTGGATGGAAATATGGAGTATTTACTCAGAAAAGTATTTAATTATTAGGAAAATCAATATACCTCTAAGTTCTAATATTGGATGAAAGTCTCATGCAAGGTTTTAAATATAAAAAGAAGTAAGGTAGCCTCATTTTGACTCAACTCTCCCACTCCAATAGTAGGTTTGTTTTGTTTTGTTTTGTTTTTTTTTAAATAAAAAAAACTTGAAAAGTACCTAATAATTTGTCAAGATTCATACATGGAATAATAGCTAAATGAGTGTTATGATTTGGAATAAGGGAGTAACTTCGTCATTAGATACTTTTAAAGTTTCATCCCCAATTGTTGCATCACAATGAAGAAAGTGAGGAAAGTCGTAAGTGGGGAAGTTAGGATATGATCTCCAAGTATACTTATTCACATATTTATCATCAATCTCACAACATGTACATAATATCATGAATGTTGAGGTTTGAATTCGAAGAGATCGGAGCTCTTACAAACAATATTAAAAAACAACAAATACACTATAACGAGGAAGAAATACGTGAATTAAAGGTTAAGTAATGCTAAAATGGCAATACTTAAAGTATGTTGAGTGAATAAATTGACAGAGTTTCCACAAACTTCGTGCTTGAGTTAAAAGAAGTGTCAAAGACACAAAGGACATGCCCGTTACAAGAAATTTGGGCCTAGCTAACCATAGCCCACGTCGGCGACGATCCCAATTTTTTTGGAGTTGACCCCAAAAAACTCAGGGTTGGTTAGGGCTGACGTGGCTCTCGTTCAACGGCGTGAAATTTTTGCAACGACCCTCTTTCCTCTTCCTAGATCTGGTTTGGGTCGATTAATACCCTGGGGTCGATAACTGTCTTGAGGCCAATATTTACCCTAGGTTGACCGTTGTCGGCTACTTTTTAGGCCGCGATTGGTTGGGCTCTGTGTTATGGGTTGTATCGTCTTGGATCCATCACATTAGCCCAAAAAAGTTTCGATTGGTGTGGATCGATTGGGCCTGATCCCAACAATGAATATCATGAATTAATTTTGTTTAACCACATCTTACGTAAAATTTGTCTAAAACTACCATCAAACACAATGATCTTGCCCCCAAATGAGTATGTTGGAAATGCATTATATTCTTCATTACCTTATCGAATGCTTCAGGACAATGTATGTGCATCATAGACTTTGTGTCCCATGTTAAAATTCTATTTCAACAGCTCGGTTAATAGGTTGTCTTGTTCTATGCGACATATTGAATCTTCATTTATAGTAATTGCGAGCGCAAAAAGCAAGTGAGTTATCCTACCACCAAGCAGCAACAAAGATACTATTCCACTTGATACAACGTTGAATATAATCACACATTTTGATCTCTGTTGAGGTTCGAATTATTCTGAATCGGAGCCCCGAGAACTAAAATACGATATCGGGAATTTTTACAGTGTGATTGCTAGGATTAATAAATCTAAAGATAAATGTAACAAAAACAGTACAATCGACAAGAAACAGATTTGGTCTAAAGGGGCGACAATAAGTAAGAAGATATGGCTAGTAATGTGAAAGAATTTTGTGTTGTCCGGTTGGAATCCACCTTCTGCCGCGGACCTAGAGAGGTATTTATAGAGGTTGGAAACGGTTGAGGTTCTGAACCGTCTTTAACGGCTCACGTCCGCAACTGTTGGAGTGGTTAGTTGAACGTGGCGACATGGCAGCTCCGATATTCCTGCGAAGTGGCGGTTTTGTTGAGATAATCTCGGGTTCTGGCTCACCGAACTTCCCCCTGTGTTTACTCGGTCGGAGGGAGCCTGGGGCGGGTCGAATCGAGCTGCTTTTAGAAGTAGTTCGGGTCTCCTACTCACTTCGAACTGCTCACTTCGAACCAAAGTCCCTTGTGTTGAGGTCGACAATTGGCCAGCGCTGCATGAGTTCGGTTTCTACGCTTGGGCCGGGTCGGATCTGGTCCAGACCTCCAACAATAGCCCCTTCGACTCGACTTATCAGTTTCTGGAGTGATCAGTGGAGTCAAATGTTAATGGTCCGTTGCACGGAAAAGTTTCCCAGATTGTGGCCCTTCGAGCTATTTCGGTGAATAGCTCGGTATCTGTTCGGAGTACCTTTTAGGTGCCTCCGGGCTTCCAGGACCGGTTCCTCTGTGGGGGTCCTGGCCTGCGCAGTCACATAAAGCTGCTACGGGTGCCATCGCTGCGGGCCCAAATCCGCAACGTTCATTTTGGGCAGTTCGGATTCTGCCTCAATATTTATTGGCCACCTGGTAAGCCCCTAATGAGTTAGACTCGTATTTGTGGGGTCTTTATGTGTATGTTTGGATGTATTGGTCCGTCACAGATGGTTTTAGCGTCAAACCGATGCTGTTTGATATGTTTTAGAGGTGCGTTCGTTCGCGAACTGCTTTTGTCGAATTTCTTTTAGCGAACTGCCCTTGACGCGTTTAAAATTTGGGCGGCAAAAGGTCAGTGGCAGTTATGTAATTACCGCGAAGCCCGGGTGCGGTTTTGGAGAAGTTGAAGGGTCTTTTAGAGTTAATAACCGTCGTTTGGGAACCGTGTTCTTCACTTTTCCCAAAAGCATCTTCTCTTTCTTGTTTCTCTCGATACTTGCGATTTCCGGCGAATATATTTCTGGTTCTCCGGCGACCGCGATTTGGTGATTCGTTGCGACTGCGACTTTGGCGAGTGATCTTCTCTGTTTCTATTTTCAGGTAAAGTTCTGGGCATTCTTCTTTATTTCCTTTTCCCCTGGTTTTTATGATCCTTGCTTCGCCGTGGGTTTGGTTTTTGATGGGGAGTTTGGGCTGATCGCGGCTCGCGCTCCCTTTCTCATCTTTTTAGGTTTATTTAAACGACGTACTGATTTTTAAAATGAGTTCTGGATCCCCTGAGCGTGAGGGCTCGGTGCCCCCTTTTACTCCTTCGCCGCCTAGGGCACTGGATGCCCAAGATTTCGTGGGGCCGGACTGGAGCCTGCTATTTCAGGGGCCGGAGCAAGCTGGGCCAAGTGTGAGTCGGGCGGTGCTGAGTTCTGACTCAGGCTCTGATGACGATAGGGTTTTGGCCGATGCGTTCCGAGGGTTGGAGCGAATGTCTTCCGGTGGGAAGGCCGGTGGATCGGGTGGGAAGGCCGAGATCGAAGGATCCGACGAGATGGCGAAGGAACCCGAAGTGGTTGGTGATTACGTCCTCCCGGAGGACTGGCGCACGCATCGGGTGCTGGGTGCTGTGTCTACAGTTACCAGGGAAGCAGTCCGAGCCCTTGCCGATACAATTCCGATGAAGGACGTGCGGTTTTGCGTCCCGCATCAATCGAACCGCTGCTTTGACCCTCCCCCAGGTCACGTGGCCTTTTATACAGCAGTGCTGGAGAATGGGGTCGGGCTGCCGGTGCACCCCTTTTTCTCAGAGGTGCTGGCTTCCTACAACCTTTCTGCCTTCCAGCTCGCACCGAACTGCTGGTGCCATCTGGTCGGGGTGTTGTTGATGCGGATGGATTTAGGGTTAGGATGCCCGTCGGTTCGAGAGTGGCACTACATGTACCGCTTCAACCAGTGTGCTGACAAACACTACTACTACTTTACCCGGTGGTCCACTGGATATTCCACACTGATTAAGAAACCTCCGTCGAACTCCCCAGGCTGGTGGACGAGTTTCTTCTACCTTAGGATGAATGAGGAGCATCCTGAGTTCATTCGACACGGCGGTGTCCCTATTCGTGGGTTCCTGATTCCCTGCGGACTGGCATTACCTCTTTTTTCGACTTTATATGATAGTAACTTTTGTTTGCAGATCATCCCCGTCCGGAGCTTACTCAGGAGGAGCAGGCCAGAGTCGACCGTGCTTACGATATCACGGTGGGCGATAGGGAGTGGCCAGTGGTCCAGAACGGGCGTTTTGTTACCTCGACCACATACCTCTCCACGAAGGGGGAGTTGTACGCACTTTCGGCGGAGATGACCCGTCGTCGCCCTCAGGTCCCTGCTGACCGCGTCGCCGCTACTCTTCGGGATAAGAAGAGGGCGAGGGAGGAGGAGGAGTCCCGTCGCCGACCTCTGAAGCGCACGGAGATCGAGAAGCCGCCGCCTCCACCGCCTCTACCTCCACCGCCTTTCAAGCCCCAGGAGGTGGCGCTGACCGGGACTTCCCACCAGGAGGCCCCGCCTAAGCCCGATGACCGGGAAAGGCGGAAGGAGAAGAGGTCGGAGGAGTCCGACCGCCGTAGCCGCCATCGTTCGGGGGACCATGGGCCGAGGCACGAGAACCCCGATAGGGTCGTGGTCCCTGCGGCGAATCCTCTGGACCCGGTCGTGGATTCTTTCCTGGTCCGCGCCCGGCAGATCCTGACGAACCCTGCGGGTGTGGATCAGGCCGGGACCGCCCATGTGCGGCTGGCGCGATACCAGCTTCTTCAGCTTCAGGTTCGAATAGTGTTCTATATTCTTGCACTTGTCGCTATGGTGGTCCTTTCTAACTTCTACAGTTATTTACAGGCACAGGTGTAGCTCGACGCCATCCGTCGAGAGCTCGACATTTTTGGTGACAACTGCGTCGGGGAGATTTACGCGCTTCGCAAGGAGCGCGACTCCCTTAAGAAGTATGTCGACTCGATCCATGAGAAGCTCAGCGCGGCGGATGATCGGGTGGCGGAGGTCGAGGCGAGGGCTGCGACGGCGAAGAGGGAAGAGGATGTGGCGGCGGCCGAACTCAAAGATGTCCGGAGGGCCCTCTCGGCTGCCAAGGCGGATTCGGCGAGGCTGATCGCCGATCTGAAATTGAGGAACGACCAGCTCATCTCTCTCGATGCTCAGCTAAAGGCTCAACGCGAGAGCTACTTAGCCGAGGTGGAGGAGTATGAGGGGCGAATCGCCCTCATGCAGACCGGCGAAGGGTTAGACTTCGAGGCCCTCATCGCCTCCCCCACTTTGCTGAGACGTACGAGGTACGCCTCCCTTAAATTATCGATGACTCGAACTTGATGTACCTGTCTAACCTTCTTTTAGACCCTCTCCGAGCAGGTTGAAAGCGAGGTCCGGGAAAGGATTGCTCGAAAGTTCCCGGACCTTGATCTCAACGTCTTGGATGAGCCCGAGCCGGAAGAGGAGGGGAAGGAGCAGGATAAGGAGCTCGAGCAGCAGCAGCATGTTGAACAAGATCAGAAGTTGCTCGAGGATTCTTCTTGGGGAGGTGATGGCCTGCAGGAGCAGTCCGGGCCGGCGCCTGACCAGACCTCGAATCAGGGTCCTGGCCCTACTCCGAACGACGCCGCTGCCGTCTGAACGACTTTGATTTCTGAACCTTTTAATTTTCTTGCTCGAACAATTTACTTTTCCTGCAAACATTTTAATTTCTCGTACTTGTGAATGGATTATCTTTTTTCCTGCTTGCCTTAAATGCTTGTCTTGCTATTGAATGCCGGATCTTGTATGCGTGATTTGAGTTCGGCTTGTTGCCTTGCTGTCTTTCTTTAATGTTTCTGCGAAAAGAATCGTGAGAGATTGGGCGATGCCGAAGCATCGCCCCTCCAACGCTTAAGTCAGTAATTAATCAAAATGAATGTAAAAGATAATGCATCGATACGGGCTCAAGGAAAGCTAGTACATTTAGGCATGATTCAGAGAAAAACCAGTGCGTTCATAAGTGAAGTTAGAAAAACGATACGAGTATTTGAATATAACTGAAAACAGATAACACGAAGTGAAGCAAGGCTGTAAAAGTGATACTGCGAGGTCGTGCTTGACTGGCCGGGTTTTCCTCAGAAGTAGTACTTCTTCAGGTGCTTGATATTCCAACTGTTCCCAATCTCCCTTCCATCGTGATCCTCCAAATGATAAGCTCCTCGTCCTACTATCCTGGCGACTTTGTAGGGCCCTTCCCAAGTGGGTGCGAGTTTTCCTTGGCTTTTATCCTTGGTATTTTGAAAAACCCTTCTGAGTACCCAGTCTCCTTCTTCGAAGGTACGCATGCGAACCTTCTTGTTGAAAAACTTCTCGACCTGTTTTCTTCTCTGCGCCATGTTAAGCAGCGCCTGGTCCCTCTTCTCGTCGATCAACTCCAGATCCTTGAGCAAGCTTTCATAATTCTTTTCTTCTTGGCAGGCCTCGACACGTAGACTTCTACCTCGAACTTCTGCTGGAATGACAGCTTCTTCACCATAGGCTAGGGCGAATGGGGAGCTTCCTGTTGATGTCTTAGGAGTGGTTCGATAGGCCCATAGGACGCCAGGGAGTTCGTCTACCCACTTCGTCTTGTGTGCTTCGAGCCTCTTCTTCATCGTAGCCATGATGGTTTTATTAGTCGACTCGGCCTATCCATTAGCCTCTGGGTATCTTGGTGTCGAGAATACGAGCTTGATGTTGTACTGGTCGCAGAACTCCTGTACCTTTCGCCCTGTGAACTGCGTTCCATTGTCTGTTCTGATCTCCTTCGGTATCCCAAATCTGCAGAGTATGTGGGTCCACAAGAATTTGATTACTTCTTGTTCTCTTACATTGGCGAAGGCTTCTGCCTCGACCCATTTGGTGAAGTAATCAGTGGCTACTAGAATGTACTCCTTCTGCCCAACTCCTTTCGGCAGCTTTCCTACTATATCCATCCCCCAAGCCATTAAGGGCCATGTTGCTATCGTCGCGTGGAGTGGCTCTGCATGGCTTTGATTTGTTACTTTGAACTTCTGACATGCTTCACAACTCCGCACGTAATTCTTAGCGTCCTTCCGTAATGTCGACCAATAAAATCCAGCCGAGATGACTTTATGGGCCAGTGGCCTTGATCCTTGGTGGCTTCCACAATCTCCTTCGTGGATCTCCATGAGGATCACCTGTCCTGCTGCAGGTTCGAGGCATTTGAGGAGTGGTCCTTCGATCGACCTTCGGTACATGTTTCCATCGTGGATTGTGTACTTGGCTGCTAGCTTGGTTAGTCAAATTACCTCGATTCGATCTTCGGGCAGTTCTCCTGATTCCAGGTATTTCAGTATAGGACTTATCCACGATTCTCCGATTGTCAAGTCCATGACTTCTATTTCTGGTGTTGCTGGCTCTTCGGCCCAGGATATCACGATAGGCCTGCTTTGTTTCACTTGTTTCGATGAAGCTAGATTTGCCAATGCGTCTGACTCGGCGTTTTCTTCCCGCGCTATGTGCATTACCTCGCAGTCTTCGAACTCCATCCTCATCTTTCGGGCCAGGTCGTAATATTTTTGCAATCTGGGCTCTTTAACCTGGAAGTGGTCCTCCACTTGCATTACTACTAATTGCGAGTCCCCCTGCACCTGTAGGCGGCGAGCTCCGAGTTCTTTCGCCAGTTGCATGCCCCGTATTAGTGCCTCGTATTCTGCTTCGTTGTTCGTGGCTTCGAAGTTTAGGCGGATTGCTCTTTCAAATACTTCGCCTATTGGGCTACGGAGCCTGATTCCTGCCCCGTTCCTGTGAATGTTGCTCGCTCCGTCCACCTGCAGCACCCATGGCTCCGCGGTCGTCTCTCCGACTTCTAGGTTCGCTATCTCCTTCTCCGCGTCAGCTTGGAGGTTGCCGGTGAATTCAGCAATAAAGTCAGCCAGTACTTGTGACTTGATCGTAGTTCGCGGCTCGAACTCGAGGCCATAACCTCCAATCTCTACCGCCCACTTTAGCAATCGACCCGAGAGGCTCGGCTTTGAAAATACGGTTCACAAAGGGTAGGAGGTAACTACCTTGATAGGGTGAGACTCAAAGTATGGTCTCAGCTTGCGCGATGCGGTTACTAGTGCCAGTGCCAGCTTCTCGAGCGCAGTATATCTTGTTTCTGGATCGAGCAACAGTTTGCTCGCATAGTGAACTGGCCGTTGCTTTCCAGCAACTTCTTTCACGAGCACTGCTCCGAGTGCATGTTCTGATACGGACAAGTAGAGTAGCAATGTCTCTGTCTTTTCTGGTTTCGTCAGGAGAGGCGGGCTGGCGAGGTAGTCCTTTAATTGCTCTAGTGCCTTCGCAGTCTTCTGTCCATTCGAACTTCTTTCCCTTTCGAAGGACTTGGAAGAATTCATGAGTCCTGTCCGAGTATCTGGAGATAAAGCGGCTGAGAGCCGCCAGCCGTCTTGTCAGCTTCTGGACCTCCTTCGGGTTTCTCGGATGCGTTATTCCTCTGACCGCCCTGATCTGGGTGGGATCTGCTTCGATCCCCCGTTTGGTGACTACGTGTCCCAAGAATTTGCCGGAGGCTACTCCGAACGTGCACTTCGCGGGGTTCAGCTTTATTTTGTATTTGTTGAGGATCTCGAACGCTTGGCGCAAATGGCCGACGTGATCGCTCGCAGATTTCGACTTTACGAGCATGTCGTCTATGTAGACTTCCATCATCCTTCCTATTAGCGGCTCGAACATTTTATTCACGAGCATTTGGTACGTCGACCCTGCATTTTTGAGCCCGAACGGCATGACCTTGTACAGTATATCCCTTTGCTCGTCATGAAGGTGGTCTTCTCTCGATCCTCGGGGTGCATGAGAATTTGGTTGTACCCCGGGAACGCATCCATGAAGCTAAGTAGTTCGTACCCTGAAGTGGCATCAACAATGCAGTCGATATGGGGCAGCGGATAGGGATCTTTTGGACATACTTTGTTTAAATCGGTGTAATCCACGCAGACCCGATTCTTTCCGTTTTTCTTCTTTACCACTACTACATTTGCAAGCCATGTTGGGTATTTTACTTCCCGGACGGACCCTATATCCAGCAATTTTTGTACCTCTTTGTTGATCGCTTCGTTCTTTTCAGCGGGGAACTTTCTCCTCCTCTGCTGCACGGGCTTATGGTTCGGATCGACCTGCAATCTGTGCGTCATCACTTCGGGGTCGATGCCGACCATGTCCCTGTGCGACCACGCAAATACATCTTTCTCCTTGCTGAGAAAGTCAATCAGTTCAGCTCGAATCCCTGGCCTCAACCCAGCCCTGATACTCGTTTTCTTGGTGGGGTTAGCCGGGTCGAGCCCAACCTCCTCCGTCTCTTCCGACTCCCCAGCGGGTGGAAGGGGCTCGCTCTTGTGAAAATGCTGCTGAGTGCATACCGCCTTGAAACTCGTATAGTAACATTCTTTTGCGGCATTCTGCTCCCCTCGAATAGTACAGACTCCCCCAGCCGTCGGGAACTTGACCACTTGATGGAAAGTTGAGGGGACCGCCTTCAACTGGTGCAACCAAGGTCGCCCTAGTAAGGCGTTGTAAGCGCTAGGGGCGTCTACGACCATAAAAGGTATGTCGTAGTGTGCCCCCCCACAATATGTTGGGAGGACTATTATTCCGATTGTCATCTGGACGCCGCCATTGAAGCCAATGAGTGGGGTTTGAGAGCGAACGATCTTCTCTTCTGGAATCTCCATTTCCTTGAGAGCGTGCATGAACAGGATGTTCGCCGAACTTCCATTATCGACCAGGATCCTTCGTACAAGGCAGTTCGATATGAGCAGTGATATCACTAAGGCGTCATCGTGGGGGTGGCTCAGCCCCGGTATCTCCTCGCTTGTGAATTTGATTGGGTGGTGGCTCGGATTTTTCTGCGGGGCCACGGCCTCCTCCCTAGTTAGCCTCCGGGCTCGCTTTGCTGCGGATTTGGTGATTTTGCTAATTTCTGATCCCTCGGTTATGCAGTTGATAGTGCGAACTGGGATCGGAGACTTTGGCGCACCTGCTCTTTCGGTGCCCGGCTCATCCACGCGTTTGTCTCGGGTCCAAGTCTTTTTTCCCCGATCCGATAGATACTCCGCCAAATACCCCTTTTTGAGGAGTTCCACCACTTCGAGGCGTAGAGCGCGGCAATCCGCTGTGGTGCGGCCGTGATCGTTGTGAAATTCGCAGTATTTCTGAGCGTCGCGCGCAGCTGGGTCGGCCTTCATCTTCGGGGGCCATTTCACTTTCTATGGCATTCTTCGAAGCACATTCTAGACCAGATCTGCTAGCGTGATGGAGAGTGTATACTCCGGGACGTACGGTCCCAAATGGTTGATCTGGGTTGACTTGCTGTACGGATGAGATCTCGGCGGACGCCTATCTCTCTGCTCCCTACGGCCCTCTTCCCGTGTATTTGGCCGCCCGCTGTTTCGACGTGCTCGGCGATAAGGCTCATCTTCTTCCCATTTGATGAGGGCCCATGCGCGGTTGAGGGCATCATCCATCGTCTGGCATGGATAGATGGAATGTTCGCGATACAGATCGGAATCCACGTCGAGGCCCTTGGTGAAAGCTCGCACGGCGGTGCTATTTGGGTAGTTGGGCACTGCGACCAGTTCTTTGTTAAATCTTGACAGATATGCTCTCAGAGGTTCCCCCGGTCTCTGTATCACGGCGTAGAGATCGTCCGGATGCTTGTTGAGGCGCCTGCTGCTCGAGTATTGCCGCAGGAATAGTTGGTGCAGTTCGGCAAAGGTGGATATTGAACTTCGAGGCAGGTTTATGAACCACTGTAAGGCAGGGCCGGTCAGGCTTGATCCAAAACTCTTGCACATACATGCCTCCATTAAGGCGCTTGGAATTGCTAGTGCCAGCATTTTCTGCCGGTAGACTGCAATGTGGTTCTCTGGGTCCGAAGTTCCGTCATACAAAATGAAACTGGGCGGGGCGAACCTGGCTGGAAGTTCGGCCCCGGCAATAGCTGGTGAAAAGGGGGACTCCACATAGCTTTCCCTTGGTATAGTCCTCTACGGTGCCGGGAGCCCCAGGATCCTTGATAGTAAGGATTCGAGGTGACCCAATCTCTGCTTGAATCTGCGTTCGATTTGCTTGACGGCCCGCAATTCAACTTAGCTCATCCGCCCGGTCCGATCATCTGGAGCCGAAGGGTCTCCCGGGGTCCTCTCTGTGGTGGTCCCTTCGGTACGGTCAAATTCGGCCTCCAAATTCCTGGCCGGGTTGCCAGTGTATCTTTCCGTACTCGCTGGCTCCACTACTATTGGTTGTCTGTTGTTCTGCGTTTGCAATCTTCGGTTCTCCCTCTCAAGGAGTTCGAATCGTCTTGCCATTTCTTCTAGTGCACCTTCCGCCCTTCGCACCTGGGTTACTAGCCTCGAGACGTGAGGATTATCGAGAACGTCGGGCGGCGGCGGCAAAAGTGCTATTTCTTCGAGAGGGGTGGCGCCGAACTCCCTCATTAGGTTATTCAGCGTCCCTGGCGGATTTGGGGGGGCGTGGGGCTCCTCCAGGGGCTGGTCCACGCCCTGGTGCTGTAGGAACTCCCTGGCCTGTTCCAGCCGGAATCCCTCGGCCTCGACCTGCGGCCGGCGCGACTTTCTGGTTGCCGGCTCCTTTCTCGGGGGTCTTGTTCGCATTGTCCGCCATATCTGTGAAAAGAAAAAGAATTCGTTCCCGGGGCCCCACGGTGGGCGCCAAAATTGTTGAGGTTCGAATTATTCTGAATCGGAGCCCTGAGAACTAAAATACGATATCGGGAATTTTTACAGTGTGATTGCTAGGATTAATAAATCTAAAGATAAATGTAACAAAAACAGTACAATCGACAAGAAACAGATTTGGTCTAAAGGGGCGACAATAAGTAAGAAGATATGGCTAGTAATGTGAAAGAATTTTGTGTTGTCCGGTTGGAATCCACCTTCTGTCGCGGACCTAGAGAGGTATTTATAGAGGTTGGAAACGGTTGAGGTTCCGAACCGTCTTTAACGGCTCACGTCCGCAACTGTTGGAGTGGTTAGTTGAACGTGGCGACATGGCAGCTCCGATATTCCCGCGAAGTGGCGGTTTTGTTGAGATAATCTCGGGTTCTGGCTCACCGAACTTCCCCCTGTGTTTACTCGGTCGGAGGGAGCCTGGGGAGGGTCGAATCGAGCTGCTTTTAGAAGTAGTTCGGGTCTCCTACTCACTTCGAACTGCTCACTTCGAACCAAAGTCCCTTGTGTTGAGGTCGACAATTGGCCAGCGCTGCATGAGTTCGGTTTCTATGCTTGGGCCGGGTCGGATCTGGTCCGGACCTCCAACAATAGCCCCTTTGACTCGACTTATCAATTTCTGGAGTGATCAGTGGAGTCAAAAGTTAATGGTCCGTTGCACGGAAAAGTTTCCCAGGTTGTGGCCCTTCGAGCTATTTCGGTGAATAGCTCGGTATCTGTTCGGAGTACCTTTTAGGTGCCTCCGGGCTTCCAGGACCGGTTCCTCTATGGGGGTCCTGGCCCGTGCAGTCACATAAAGCTGCTACGGGTGCCATCGCTGCGGGCCCGAATCCGCAACGTTCATTTTGGGCAGTTCGGGTTCTGCCTCAATATTTATTGGCCACCTGGTAAGCCCCTAATGAGTTAGACTTGTATTTGTGGGGTCTTTATGTGTATGTTCGGATGTATTGGTCCGTCACAGATGGTTTTAGCGTTAAACCGATGCTGTTTGATATGTTTTAGAGGTGCGTTCGTTCGCGAACTGCTTTTGTAGAATTGCTTTTAGCGAACTGCCCTTGACGCGTTTAAAATTTGGGCGGCAAAAGGTCAGTGGCAGTTATGTAATTATCGCGAAGCCCGGGTGCGGTTTTGGAGAAGTTGAAGGGTCTTTTAGAGTTAATAACCGTCGTTTGGGAACCGTGTTCTTCACTTTTCCCAAAAGCTTCTTCTCTTTCTTGTTTCTCTCGATACTTGCAATTTCCGGCGAATATATTTCTGGTTCTCCGACGACCGCGATTTGGTGATTCGTTGCGACTGCGACTTTGGCGAGTGATCTTCTCTGTTTCTATTTTCAGGTAAAGTTCTGGGCATGCTTCTTTATTTCCTTTTCCCCTAGTTTTTATGATCCTTGCTCCGCCGTGGGTTTGGTTTTTGATGGGGAGTTTGGGCTGATCGCGACTCGCGCTCCCTTTCTCATCTTTTTAGGTTTATTTAAACGACGTACTGATTTTTAAAATGAGTTCTGGATCCCCTGAGCGTGAGGGCTCGGTGCCCCCTTTTACTCCTTCGCCGCCTAGGGCACTGGATGCCCAAGATTTCGTGGGGCCGGACTGGAGCCTGCTATTTCAGGGGCCGGAGCAAGCTGGGCCAAGTGTGAGTCGGGCGGTGCTGAGTTCTGACTCAGGCTCTGATGACGATAGGGTTTTGGCCGATGCGTTCCGAGGGTTGGAGCGAATGTCTTCCGGTGGGAAGGCCGGTGGATCGGGTCGGACGGCCGAGACCCGGCAACTTGTTGGGATTGTATACTAAAATCATTTATTATTAAGTGTTTTCGTTCGATGTTGGTGGCCGGCGAAGCAGCTGGCCGCGTGCGGTGGTTCTGTTGTTGCGCTTGTTGTTGTTTCTTGCACGTTTCGATCGCTGTCCAATGCGACAGTTGTTACTACTGTGACCGACGATGGCGACTGGAGTTGGCAGGGACATGGGTGGTCACGGCGACAGCTGGGGTGCAAACTAATGCGGTGGTGGTGCCGGAAAGGCGGTTGTGCTGTGTCTCGGGTTTGCTCGCCCGGGCCGTAGCTCAGGCCCGTCGGCCCGGAGATGGCCCGTTGTCTTGGAAATTAGGGTTTGGCTGCTTTTTGGGCCTAAAACTCTAATTTGAAGCCCAGATGCTGTTTATGCAGTCCGATTCAGATTTCCAGTCCAAAGAAGGCCCAGTTTGAAGATCTGTATCAGAATTAAATCTTGTAATAGTTAGATTTAATTTATTTTCTTGTAATTGCATCTGAGGGGCCACAAGAATTTTTATTTGTTTATTTAATTTATTCTCGTACTAATGTGATTTATTATGTGCGCACTAGTAAATAATAGGAAAGCATGCTTACTTGCTTTATTTATTTACTGTTTAAGCATGTTGTAATTTTAAATTATTGAGCATGCTTTATGTGATTTATTTTATGTTTTAAATTGTGTCTATAAATTCCGGAATCATATTAATTTATGATGGAATTTTAGATGTGACATAATTTATGAGACATAAAATAATGTGTGCGCATGAAACCTTTAGAATTTAAAATACTAAGCTGGATTTTGGTTCTTTGCTAACTAAAATCATTAGACCTCCACAAATACGACCTCTCATTTGAAGTAAGGTGTCTCGAAGCGTAAACGTCTACTTAGTAGCTTGCATTAGAGGTCCCTTACAAGTTCTAATGTGATGAGGTTTCTAAATAAAACATTTAGTTTAAGATGAGAAGCGGGAGCCTCTGAGCAAATGTCTACTTAGTAGCTTGCATTGAGACATTTACTGGTCTCTAATATTAATCTAAATGAGATAACAAAGGATGTAAAGGGCATGCATATGGGTCGAGTATGTATACTAAATCGCCTTTTATCATCCGGAGTTAGGATTGTGGTTACTTTGGCTTATATGTTGCCTGAAGTATAACTCATTTGTGATGTCCCTGCACCGGATAGGTGAACATGGTCTTAGTATCTCCAATATTAATTTTTTTTGCCGGTGAATACCTGGCATGGAGAGAAATTAAAGGACCTATTTTGGTCTGGTTGAGCGTTTGCCGTAAACGTCTACTTAGTAGCTTGCAGTAAATTAGCTTAGACAATTGGAGGAAGCAAATTGCATTGTTTCCATCTAAAGTTTCTATGCATATTTGTTTCAATCGTTCGTAGTATGTGCTTACTTTAATCCGGCGCCAAAAACTTGGTAGGCTAACACAAGATACAACACAAATAATGCTAGTATATCATTTCTTCTAGGGGTGTACACGGTTTGGTTCAAACCGGCCAAACCGGCCCAACCGAAATGATTTGGCCGGTTTGGCAAGTGAATTAATCGGCCGGTCAGACCGTAAATTTCAAATCGTATTATTTGGTTTGGTCCATGGTTTGAGTACAGAAACCAGCCGATTGGACCAGACCGGACCGTTTATAATTTTAATAAATATTTTAATTATATATTGTACTAAAAATATTAATGTTGTACATCTAGTGTAGTGGTTCAAGCTATATTTTGGATTTTAAAAGGTACAAGTTCAAATCCTATATGCAACATCATATAATTTTTTTCTCCTACATTTTTATTTACAAAAATATTTTTATTTATTTGTAAACGTCTCTCCTTTTACCCTTATTATCTTCTCGGAATATGTATGAATCTTATACTGTGCAAAATCATAGATTTTTTTCTATTATATTTTTATTTATTTATTTATTGAAAACCATTATTTATTTATTTTAATTTCTCAAATAAATTATTGCTAAAAATAGATTTTTTTATGTTTTGACTTTGCTCGTTAAAGTCATTCCAAACCGTTAAACCGGCCGAACCAAACCATTTTATTTGGTTTGGTTTGAAAAATTAATTTGGCCGGTTTGGTTTGAGAATTTTTCAAACCGTATTATTTGGTTTGGTCCATACTTCGACCTTCAAACTGGCCAAACCGGACCGTGTACACCCCTAATTTCTTCAACATAAAGGTTCAGCATCAAATAACAAAGGTAAATACGTGTGTGCATGTGTTCCTACTGCGCAAGTGCACGCATCCAAGTAATATAGGAACGAATATTCCCAGGAGAATCATCTCCACAAGGAGTTGAGCGAGTGACAACTGCTATCTCAATTTAAAAGATTATCAACTAACCTACTATTTAAAATAACGAACATCATAGACATAAATCTCACAATAAGGTTCAACACGATTTTAATTAAAATATTGAATCACAAAACTGGCAACAACGAAAATAGATCTTAAACACAATTGAGAAGATTTTTAGGCCACCTATCCAGTATGCTGAGGAAAATGATGTTATCACATGAAAATAGATCTAAGCTAGCACTGTCAACCCCAACTATTTTTGGATCTTCTGTCGATCTCCACTAAATGATAAGAATAAATCACTAATGCATATGTCTATGCCACTAGAAAATAATTCGAGTCCTGTTTTAGCATGGGTTGCTAGACAGACACTCGCTTCAGCATATGTCTATGTTGTTGCTCATGCTTCGGTCCGAGTCTTTCACCAAACCGACTCTTTCAAGCTAGATTTGGAATAAATCTACACATCTTATTTTGATCTCAAATGCAAAGAAAATACACCACTCGGCCAAATACCAAAACAGATACATAATCAATAGATAAATAAGTGCAGTATAACATAAGCTTCAAGGCAACCTTAGCTAGAGAAATTAGTTCACAATAACAGATGTGTAATATCCCGTATTTTTTTTAAGCGACATTATGCTTAATTAATTAAATGAAAGCATATTTATTTTTCGCAAATAATTATTTATTTGTTTTTGGAGAAGTAATTAAACACCCGATGAGATTCGAGGGTTGAATTGAAGCATGAAATATATTAATGAGATCGTTTCGAGAAAACATAAGTGACCGCAAAGTCACGATTTTTTAAAGGAAAGATGAGTGTAGCGAGTTATTATTCGAGGATAATAATATCGCATTTAAATTCATAATTTGCACTCGGGAAGTCCATTTCTCAAACCGAGCTGGGGAAATGTTTGGAATAAAATATGGAAAATTACGAAACAAACCGTGTAATTTTTCGAGACTCGTGAAGAGAATTATCAATTTTTGAATTTTTAAGGAATTAAATATATATATATATATATATATATAGGGATGTGATCCAATGAGAACTGCTCTTACCATAAGAAATAAGAACCATTCTCGGCCGTAGATCTTGCTGAATCAACGATCCAGATTTAATAAAAAAAAGCGGGCATTTTTCCCCAAAAACCTGCATTATAGGGCAATTTAGTCTTTTCGCCTATAATTAAAATTCGCCCCAGAATTAAAACCTTCTTAACACACATACCACAAACATGCATTATAAAGTACACAACCTATCATTATATAGAGAATAAACTATCATTATATATATCAATCTAATTTCACACGAATTTAATAATTTAAAGCAGTAGATTTCATTACACAAAACAACGACCTGCATTATATAATGTAAAGACTATCATTATACAATGTAAAAACTATCATTATATTTTTTTATGTTGAAATTAAAATATTCGCACGGTAACACGTTTACACAGTTACCAATGACAACTGTAATAATTCATTAATGCTTTTAACACGCAAAACGCGTCATTTCGTTTAAAATTAATAACAAATAAAATAATTTAAAGCAGTAGGTTTCATTAAACAGAACAACGACCTGCATTATATAATGTAAAGACTATCATTATATAATGTAAAGACTATCATTATATAATGTAAAAACTATCATTATATTTTTTTAATGTTGAAATTAAAATATTCGCATAGTAATTTACACAGCTACCAATGACAGCTGTAATAATTCAATAATGCTTTTAACACGCAAAACACGTCATGTCGTTTAAAATTAATAACAAATAAAATAATATAAAAGCAGTAGGTTT
>JAPKLW010001408.1:25220-67593 GCA_026898455.1 Plectranthus barbatus | reverse complement strand
TATATATAAAGAGATTACTCACCAAATTGAGGTGGCAGCTTGCATGAAATGGAGAGGACACTTCATGGTATGTTAGGCGGTGAAGGATTGGAATTAAGGAACAAAACAAAAAAAGGGGTGTTATAATTTCATTTCATTCCCAACACCACCACCGTACACCCTACTCCACGCCATTGCCTCTGTCTGCGCAATTTTTGGCCGCCACGAGCCACCTTCGGCGATGCCACTACAACCATTCAAATCCTAGTTCTTCAAGGATTCCAGGAAGCACACGCACGCCCCGTAAGGTGTAGTAACGAGAGAGTTACAAGCTTTCAAAGTTAGGCCATCGGTTTTGAAACCGATCCAGTAATTAAACTTGAAACTTGCTTATACTCCATTCGAATCCGATTTTGATGCTAGATATATGTTCTCCTCGTGATAGGGATTATTTTGAGTGCCTGCTGATGGATTTATATACTGAAAGCATTATGATTGGTATATTATGTACAAGGTCGATTAGTTAATATACTGGGAATCATAAATGTTGTATGTTTATCTCCTGTCTGAATTAACAAACATGTGTCGCAAACGCAATTATCCTCTTATCTCGTCGATAGGGAGATCATACGGTGTGTAGTAGATCACGGAAGATCGTATGGATCGTTTGACCTATCGAGATATAAATGGTTATCACAGCTGAGACAGTTCCAAGATAAACTGTCTGTGTAGGCTGCATCATACGCGATAATAAGCATCTTATCTTGGATGGCTTGGTATGCTGGTGTGGGGCACACATTGATAAGGACCTAAGTCGAGATTGATTCTTTTATCTGACATTAAAAGAATCTAGATCTCTATGGCTTGATGAGATCCTAAGCCTATATGAAGGTACATAAGTATATGCAGATTGTGTATTACTTTGAGTTGCAGTGAAAGGCTCTGGTTGAGCTTGTATATCTGTATCTTGGGTAATAGTAGTTTGTGTATGACTGTCTGGTACTGGAACTAGGTAACCACATCTAGTATAGGATGGTGACATTCCCTTAGCAACTCAAAAGGTTCGTTATGCTAAAGTCCTGCAGGCTGATAAAGTTCGAGCATAAGTGAAAAGTTTTGAGTGGATTGACTCACGAATATAAGATGTTAATTAATTAAATAGCTTGTCAGAGCTTAAATTAATTAACAAATGTCTGTAACCTTAAATGTGGGGATATACCGAGCCCATGCAACCCGTACCTCAAAACGTGGTAGCAAATAGGTAGGACAGTATTGATTCTCTGGTGGAATGAATCAATATTAATTAATTAATTATATTCTGGGTTATATATGGGATAATTAATTGATAGGCTTTATTTGCTATTTGCATTCTGGTCCCTGGTCTGGCCCATGAAACTCAGACCCAATAGAAGTCCAATATTGTAACGCCCCCAACTGACCTTCCCAATTTGGGGCCACGTTACATTGATGTTTCAGGTTTTGTCAATCACACTTCAAGAATAATAATCGGAAGACTTTATCTTAATTTAAATAATAAGGTATTCAACATAAGTACTTCAAGTCAAGATTTAAATAACAGTATTCAAAAGGTACATAATTCAGGGGAAGGAAAATTCAGAGAGTGTAGCAGCGTGTGTGTAGCGTGATGGTGACATGTATATGAAGATACATATCACAGGATCTCTTATTTCTTCCAATATCGACATTTTATTCCGCCTGCTTACACCCTGCTACTCCCATCCATGCTGCTAACCTGCACGTTTTAGGGGTGTGCATCGGGTCGGGTCGGGTCAAAACCGACCCAAAAATCATCACCCGACCCTCACCCTCACCCGAGCCCCCCAACCCGAAACCCGCCCGATCTTAGCAGCCACCCGAACCGTCACCCGACCAAAATTCGGTTGGGTGGGTCGGGTTTCACCCGAACCGATCTCCCTTTTTTTTCCTATTTTCCACATGTGCGTGCAGCAAGGAGAGGAGGGACTGGAGGTGCGGCGGTCCGATGCCAGGGACTGGAGGGCTCAGGCAAGGCTGGCCGAGCAGGGAGCAGCACTGCAGCAGCGAGGTGACGACGGCGGTGGGTGCTGGGTGGACGCCGGACGGGGGTGTTGGGGGACGGACCAACGGTGGTGGTTTTGGTTAGGGAGAGGAGAGGATGAAGTCGAACGAGCAGCACTTCAGCAGCAATGCCGACAACGGCGGTGGGTGGCAGAGCGAGCGGCGGTGGCCGATGGGTGCTGGGTGGACGAGCAACGGCGGTGAGTGGTATCGCGGTGTTGTGTTTGGAATGGAGAGGATGTGAACTGAACGAGAATTAGGGCTGGGAATGGGAAGTGGGTGGGAAACATAAAATAAAAATTTAAGAATATTATATAAATATATTATATATTTAAATATATATAATTAGTTCGGTCGGGTCGGGTGACACCCGAACCCGAACCAACAAACCCGTCACCCGACCCAAAATAAAATCGGGTGAAAAAGAAAACCCGAAACCCGAACCGAGCAAAAGCCACCCGACCCGACCCGACCCGAAAACGTCGGTTCGGGTCGGTTTTTCGGGTTCAGTTCGGGTGATGCACACCCCTAGCACGTTTTAGAAATAACGCGAGGGCTGAGTACTTTCGTACCCAGTGAGAAACATGCCGAAAACATACTTTAGGTAAGAAACATGCTATGCAACTCACACAGATAGGCATGGAGTTTTGTTGAAAAGATCCATGCTATCTAAAACATTTGATTTTAATGTGCTACAGGGCATGTTATTATATCTGTTTTGTTTTGTAACTGGAAGTTGGCCTACTTCCTAGTTACGATGATTCGTAATGAATGATTTAACATTCAACTTACAATCATCTAAGTGCACTAATCTCGGTTTGTTCTTCGAGATCCGATCGTATTATATTCTTCATTCACTTCCTCATAGGGTTTAAGGTCGCACACCATTTCACCCATCATATCTTTCCTTCGGGTTTAAGGTCGCATACCATTTCACCCATCGTATCTTGCTTTCGGGTTTAAGGTCGCACACCATTTCACCCATCGTTTCATTCTTATTGCTAATAAGAGTAGCGCATGTACGGAGGGTACATGGTTCTTGTCTTATTAGTGTTATCTCTCTGTTAATAATTGATTAGCAGAGGGCAGATATAATAGCACAAAACATGAATAGCAGTCTCATTTAAATCAAAACATTTTAACACATTTTGGAAGGAAAAGCACACGTTTGATTTTATACTGAAATAGTTTCCCACCTCGTTCTTTGGCTTTTAGCTAGATGTCTTTAGCTAGAATGAGCTTGAACAGATCCTCGCTTTCAATCTCCTACAACTGAATAGGGTTCGTGAGTCAGTACGATACATCTAGGACAATGCATCTTAATCGTAAATAAACAGGACTTGAAGGAACTAGAATAGATCGACAACTTATAATATGTTGAGCTTTTGTATCGACCGACAGGGGTATGTGTCGGTCGACACAACCTTAATCGACACGACTCAAAACGATCGACACATCTTGGTCGATATTCCCTGTTGACCCATCTCTGTCGATCAAATTGGTGTGCGTCGATCGACTGGGATGTGTCGATACCTTCTTCGAGTGGCATTCCTGTAGATCAACATGACTTCTGTCGATCGACAGGATTTGCTCGACATGACCCCCTTGTCGACAACTTCTCTGTCGATCGACAACATGCCTGTCGATCGACAAAACTTGCCCGACATCATGCCATCGATCGATTTCCCTGTCGATCGACACAATTCCTGTCGATCGACAGGAGTCGTCCCCTTCACGGGTTCGCCGGAGCTGAACCTTCAAATCGCTATATCTCGCGATTTCACCGGTCGATGATACATGCAAACACATATACAGACTCCCTAGACATCCTAGAACACGATTATGGCCTCAAATCAGGAAAACTCAACGAAAATTGAGGACACAATTTACCTCGCCGGAGTTCCTCCGTTCACGGCGGCGGTCGTGTTTTTCCGGCGTCCAAATGGAGTGTTCTTGACGTCCGAATGTTCCCTGAGCTATGAGGAACACGAATCCACGGTTAAATCACCGGAATTTGGCCGGAATAAAGAGATATACTAGAATTGCAACTTAAAACCCACCTCAAATTAAATCTCCGATATCTCTCTCGTCTCTCGTTCCCTCGGAGCCCACGAGTAGTCAAAACGAAGCTCTCAATGGCAGCTACAAGATGGTTACAATGGCTCGCCGCGATGTCACCGGAGGTGGCCGGAAAATGGACTGAAAGGCGGCAGGTTTGATGTGAAGGGTGAGAGTCTCTCTCTCTAACTTTCTCTCTCTATGATATACTATAAGCTGGAAAAGCTTATACTATACATCCTCTTCCTATTTATACTCCATCATAAATTAAGGTATGAATTATGATTATAAACTCTTATAATTCCATATTATATTTCCTTAATAATAATATGATAAATCATATTATTTTATAACTTCTCAAAATAATTGGAATTCCTCCAATTTCCCATATAATCAACTCAATAAATTCCTTCTTCCAAAATTTCCGATTCCACGATTTATCGTAACATAAATAAAATTTCTCCAACCTTATTCATACCATTCTACTCAAATAAATTCAAATGCTTCACAAACAATAGAATTATCTTCTTTATAAAGATACAAGTCCTTACAAAGCTTAATTAAGCTTGGGGTATTACATCCCCTCACCCTTATAAAAATTTTCGTCCCAAAAATTACAAGTCTACAAAAAGTTCGGGATATCTCTCTTTCATCTTATCTTCCAGCTCCCATGTGGCTTCTTCTTGCCCATGATGGTTCCACAGCACTTTTACGAGTGGAATCGATTTATTTCAAAGCTCGTGCATCTTTCTATCTAGAATAGCCTGCGGCTGTTCTTCATAACGTAACTCAGGGCTCAATATTACTTCTTCTTGTCGAATCACATGTCTCGGATCATATACATACTTTCTCAGCTGCGACACGTGAAACACATTATGTATATTGCCCATACTTGGAGGTAATGTCAGTCTATAAGCCACTGGACCAATGCGTTCTAAAATTTCATATGGTCCAATATAACGTGGTCTCAGCTTTCCTTTCACTCCGAATCGTATGATTCCTTTGGAGGGTGAAACTTTTAGGAACACTTTGTCTCCCACATTAAAACATAATTCAGCTCTTCTCGAATCGGCATAGGACTTCTGCCTGCTCTGAGCTTCTCTGATTCTTTCTCTGATCTGAAGAACTATTGTTATCATTTCATTCACTGCATCCTGTCCGACAATCTTCCGTTCTCCTACCTCGTCCCAGTACAGAGGTGAATGACATTTCCTCCCATATAACGCCTCATATGGAGCCATCCCAATTGTTGCCTGGTAACTATTGTTATAAGCAAACTCGATTAATGGCAAAATCGGCTCCCAACCGTTTCCTTGGTCTAACACCACTGTTCTTAGCATGTCTTCGAGGGTTTGAATGGTCCTTTCAGACTGACCATCCGATTGAGGGTGATACGCCGTGCTAAAGTTTAGGCGAGTCCCCAACTCTTGCTGCAAACTCATCCAAAATCGAGATGTAAACTTTGCATCTCTGTCGGACGTTATTGACTTTGGCACTCCGTGCAGTCTGACTATCTCTCGGACATATATCTGTGCTAGTTTATCTGATCCATAATTGACTTTAATTGGTAAGAAATGAGCACTTTTCGTCAGACGATCCACTACAACCCATATCACCGTATTTCCCTTCTGTGACCTCGGTAACCCTGTTACAAAATCGATGGTGATATGTTCCCATTTCCACTCGGGAATGTCTAACGGCTGTAACTTTCAGTATGGTCGTTGATGTAGAGCCTTCACTTGCTGACATACCAGACACTTCTCCACATATAAGGCTACATCCCTCTTCATACCGTCCCACCAGTATCTAGTTTTCAGATCTCGATACATCTTAGTACTTCCTGGGTGAGCGGTATACGGCGTATCATGTGCTTCACTCAAAATCTCATCTCTCAATTCATTGCTGCTTGGCACTAAAATCCTGTCTCTGAATAATAGAGCATTATCTGGTGCCTCTCGGTATTGTCCCATTGGCTTCACTCTCAATTTCTGGCGCAGTTTCTCGATCTCTGCGTCTCCCCTCTGTGCCTTGATTATCCTATCCCTTAAATCTGGTATCACTGTTAAAATTGCCAGATCACATCTCTTCCTATTGGAAGGTGATATCACTTCTAGACTGAGCCTCTCAAACTCTCTGATTAACTTACTTTCCCTTGTAAGCATACAACCTAACTGAGCTTCTCCTTTCCTGCTCAAGGCGTCTGCTACTGAATTAGCTTTTCCCGGGTGATAATTGATTGTTAAGTCGTAATCATTCACGAGTTCTAGCCATCTCCTTTGTCTCATATTCAGATTCTTTTGTTCGAAGAAGTACTTCAAACTCTTGTGATCCGTGAATATGGCACACTTCACTCCATAGAGATAGTGTCTCCAGATTTTTAGCGCATGAATTACTGCCGCTAATTCTAGATCGTGAGTTGGATAGTTCACTTCATGCGGTCTTAACTGCCTTGACGCATATGCTGTCACCTTTCCGTCTTGCATCAATACGCATCCCAGCCCATTCTTCGAAGCGTCAGTGTAAACTTCAAAGTTCTTATCTGGTTCTGGTACAGCTAGAACTAGCGCGGTTGTTAGCAACTGTTTCAACTTCTGGAAGCTCTCTTCACACTCAACCGTCCATTCAAACTTAACATTCTTCTGTAGTAACTGGGTCATCGGCTTAGCAATCTTTGAAAAGCCCTCAATGAATCTCCTGTAATATCCTGCTAAACCCAGAAAACTACGAATTTCATTCGGCGTATTTGGTGATTTCCAGTCCATCACTGTCTGAATCTTGGCTGGATCTACCTTAATTCCGTCTGCCGAAACGACGTGACCCAAGAATGTCACTTCCCTTAGCCAGAATTCACACTTACTGAATTTGGCGTACAACTTCTCATCTCTCAAGGTTTGCAATATTGTCCTCAAGTGCTGCTCATGCTCCGCTTCACTCCTCGAGTATATCAAAATATCATCTATAAATACCAGAACAAAATTGTCCAAATATGGATGAAATACCCGATTCATCAAATCCATGAACATTGCAGGAGCATTCGTAAGTCCAAACGGCATTACTACAAACTCGTAGTGACCGTATCTAGTTCTGAACGCTATTTTTGGTATGTCCTCCTTCCGAATTCTCAACTGATGATAACCCGATCGAAGATCGATCTTAGAGAACACCTTAGCTCCCATGAGCTGATCGAAAAGATCATCGATTCTTGGTAATGGATATCGGTTCTTCAGCGTCAACTTGTTCAACTCTCTGTAATCAATGCACATACGCATCGACCCATCCTTCTTCTTTACGAACAGAACCGATGCACCCCATGGTGACACACTTGGTCTAATGTAACCCATATCCAACAACTCTTGAAGTTGGACTTTCAGTTCTTGTAACTCCTTCGGGTACGGTGCTTTAGATATCGGTGCTGCTCCCGGTTCCAAGTCAATGGTAAACTCTACCTGCCTATCTGGTGGCAATCCCGATAATTCTTTAAGAAACACATCTTCAAATTCCCTCACGATTGGAACGTCTTGTACTAACAGCTCTGGCTTCTCTTCTCCTTCCAGATATACTAAGAAGGCTTGATTTCCCGTCTTGCGCAACAACTTCGTTGCCTGAATTGCAGAGATTACTGGTACTCTCTGTCTCCTCTTGAATCCATGTATAAACGCCTCTTCATTCCCTTGCTGAGGAATGATTACCTTTCTCTCACAACACAAGATTGTTGCCTTGTTCCCTGACAACCAATCCATTCCTAGGATTACATCTACGTCATGTATATCCAAAACATTCAGTTCGGCTACTAGAATTTCATTCTCGCTCATCTTGATTCTCAAGTCTCGGCACATTAAAGTAGAAGTAGTTGTTTCTCCTGAAGGTATTGCTACGTTCAAGCCATGACTATTCCTTTCTACCTTAAGTCTTTGTGCCTCAACATATGCAGATGAAATGAATGTATGCGATGCTCCAGTATCAAACAATACCATGACAGGTATATCATTAATGCATCCCATACCTGCCAGGTTACCATCATCTTGATTCCCGTCCAATGCATAGGCTCGGGCTCTCCTCTGCTGACCATCACCGCCCTGCTGGTTCCCTTCCTGGTTCCTAGGTGGCGCCTGGTTTCCCTGCCTTCCACCTCCTCTATTACCAGCATTTCCTCTCCATGGCTGGCGGTGTCCTCTGATGGCTCTCAGCTGCTGATTGGGCGGCCTCTGGAAATTCGGGCGATTTCCTTCTCTGTTTTGGGGAGTGGGACACTGATAAGCAAAGTGTCCTAGGCCGTTACAGTTAAAGCATATAATCTCTCCCCGTCGACAATCCCCTGGATGTTTCTTTCCACACCGCGGACAATTCTGAAATCCTCCTTGTTCACGTCTCTGGGCCTGATGAGGGTTAAACCTCTGAAAGTTTTGGTGGTCCGGCCTCCCTTGAAAATTCTGTGGTCTGCCTTGATCATGGCGTTTCTGGTTGCCCTGGCACTGAACAAACTGCCTCGGCGGCTCCTCCCACTTCCTCTTCTGATTCGAGCCTGAAGCCTGCGCCTCCTGCGCTCCCCATGCGGGCATCTTCTTCATATTTTTGGACGCTTCTATGTCCAAGGCATGACCCAATAGCTCCTGGTAACTCAACCCTTTCATGGTTGCTAGTTGTGTGCGAATTTCCTCGCACAATCTATCTCTGAACTTTTCTGCCATCTTCTGTGGCGTGTTTGCTAGATGCGGCGCCATCTGTAGTAACTCACCAAACTTGGTGTCATATTCTTCCACGGTCAACTTGCACTGCTCAAACAAAAAGATTTCTACCGTCCTCTCCTTCCGGTACTATCTCGGAACATATTTTTCAAAGAAAGCTTCCTTGAATTCCTCCCAGCTGATGTTGTCCCTCTGAGCTGGAGCAATAGACTTGGCATAGGTCTCCCACCACCTATCTGCCTTTCCCTTGAGTTGATAAGACATGCAATTTATCTTTTCATTTTTCGAACATCTCATATGCTTGAATATCTTCTCAAGCTCTCTTATCCAATCCTCTGCAGCTGAAGGTCCCCCTGTTCCGTCAAAAGTTGGAGGGTGCTGCTTTCTGAACGTTTCCACCCACATAACCGATGGAATTTCTGGTATAATTCCGTGAGGTGGTTGATTCTGTCCTTGCTGCCCCGCAGCACTCTCCTCGTCGGATATAATTTCAATATTATCATGCTCCTAATTCATGGGATCTTCTTCCCAGAGTGGTTCTTCGTATGCAGGTTGTGGAATAGCCCTTCCACGACCTCGGCCTCTCTGGCCTCTACCTCTTCCCCTGCCTCGGCCTCTACCTCGGCCTCTACCTCTTCCTCTACCTTGGTCGATAAATTCCATTACTTCTACTGCAAAACAACACTCGTTAATCAAACTCACAACATTCTAATCATAAATATACTCATAATATTCTGAATCACACGATTCATTCACTACTCACTCAAAGCTCGTAAATAATCAATACCACATTTCAAATCCAAATACTTCCATACAGAAATCATCAAATATCACAACTAGTCCCACTCATCACAATTCGATATAACTGAAATAAGTCCCAACAAAAGTAAAGTTCAGAAATGATCAAATCTCAATCTCCAACCACAACATGATGATACATAAAGTACAACAATCGAAATCAAATGTCCAACTCTGGAACAAATCAGTCCGCCAACTCCTTGCAACTCTCAATCGGACCCCTCGGATGGGTCCTCCTCCTTCTCGTTATCCTCTCCCTCCATCGGCATCTTACCCCGATCCTGAGCGACCCTCCTCCTCCTCTCACGACTGCTCTCCGTGTCGCTGGACAGACAAATAGGTGCCTGCTGCATCCCCTGGTTATGGGCGATCCCATAACCCCCGAACATATCCTCGTACCCACTAGTAGTCTGCCTCGGCCACATATCGCCGTCGGCCATGTCATGATCCGGCTGAACTCCGCTAGGTCCTCCCAGATCCTGCTGCGGCTGCTGAACTGATACTGCAGGTATATCCTGACACCCATAAAGCAAGGTCGGATCCTGCTGCGGTGGTGGGTACTGAACTGAGACAGTAGCAAAATCGCACCACGCATAGGGATCATACGGTACCCCCTGATATGACCCATGCTGTGACCCCTGCTGTGATCCGTGCTGCGACCCATGCTGTGATCCCTGCTGGGTCTGCGCATAAGCCACCACGGGCGTACTCGGTATAGGGCGTACCCTCGGGTGTGACGTGGATGCAAATGCATCAAACGCCATGGATAGTGCTGGTGGTAAAGCCGGTGTCCACTGCGGCGATGACTGCTGCAAGGCTGCCTGGTAGTCTACAAAGCCTGAGGATCCTACCGGATCAAAATGAGGTCCGACTGATCCTCCTGATCGGTGCTCGGATGGTATCAACATCTGTGCTATGGAAGAAGAGGCACGTCTGGGTCCCGCCTGCGGCACCTCGCCTGTCGCTGACGCCTGCGTGCTCCACGAGGATGCTGGTGACGCACCCTCCACTAGAACTACCTCCTGAATCAGTGCTGCTATGAACTTCGGGTAACTCCTTCGGGTACCCGTCTTCTGATTACGGTGAGTTCTGGCCAGCTCCAAAGTTCGAGTGACCCACCTAGACGGCATCAGCTCCGTGGTCCTCTCCATCGCCTCTGCATCATTAATGCCCTGCCCTCTAGCCTGTCTCCATAAGCTCCAATAATCCATTAAAGTGCCAGACAAGTTCTCCTCCTCAAAAGGTGTGGCGTTCCTAAAACGAAAAGCAGCACTCCTAGGGCTCATCTGTCATAACAAGTAACCACTATCAGTCCATAATCAGCATAATAACAATTCGCGCGATCTTGTGGCTCGGAACAACTACTGGTCTCCGATACACTATGCCGAGGGTCTAAACGAATCCTCATGCTAAAACACACTCACTCGAGTCTCGACTAACATGCCAGGCTCCTTGTGCATTCTGCACACTTACCAATTTCTGGATTTTCCAGTCTACAGAAATTTTCAATTTCTCAGAAATGTCAAAGTTCTAGATTCAATTATTACTCAAGCATACTCATTCTATTCCCACAATTCTCAAATCATCAACATTAATCAAATCATTCCCTTTTTAAGGCCCACAATTAGTTCATCAGTCCTGGCTCATTATATTCTAGCACATCTATAGCCATATTATCGAGGTTTTAAGCTTGCAATTATTCAACATCCCATAAAATCAGTTCAAATTCAGTTCAACTTCCAAGAAAATGTCACCCTGCGGTGCCAAATAAACTCCACACTTGAATTTTAAACACCAAACTTTTCAATTCAACCCTTCCACATCAGTTCAAATCACGTAAACAATTTCGGTGTTAGCATTCTTGTTCAACACAAAATAAATCAAGTTCAACTCAGTTCAAAATCATAGCAATTCAACTCCTTATTCCTCCTAAAGTTTCACTTTCCCTTCAAACCTTCAAAAAACCTTCAAACATTTGAAATGTTTTCATAATACTCAAATCTTACTGTAATTGCAAGCTGGGAAACTTTTAAACTTTGACTCTTTTTAAAGAATACATACCTCAGGTAGCGCAGGATGGAGTAGGGTGTAAGCATGAGCGAACCTTTCATTCTATCTTCCCAAAATAAAACTTCCTTTAAGTCTCGAAGTTTTCAAAATACTTTTAAAAACATTTTAAATCTTGAAAACTCAGCTCTGATACCACCTCTGTAACGCCCCCAACTGACCTTCCCAATTTGGGGCCACATTACATTGATGTTTCAGGTTTTGTCAATCACACTTCAAGAATAATAATCGGAAGACTTTATCTTAATTTAAATAATATGGTATTCAACATAAGTACTTCAAGTCAAGATTTAAATAACAGTATTCAAAAGGTACATAATTCAAGGGAAGGAAAATTCAGAGAGTGTAGCAGCGTGTGTGTAGCGTGATGGTGACATGTATATGAAGATACATGTCACATGATCTCTTATTTCTTCCAATATCGACATTTTATTCCGCCTGCTTACACCCTGCTACTCCCATCCATGCTGGTAACCTGCACGTTTTAGAAATAACGCGAGGGCTGAGTACTTTCGTACCCAGTGAGAAACATGCCGAAAACATACTTTAGGTAAGAAACATGCTATGCAACTCACACAGATAGGCATGGGGTTTTGTTGAAAAGATCCATGCTATCTAAAACATTTGATTTTAATGTGCTACAGGGCATGTTATTATATCTGTTTTGTTTTGTAACTGGAAGTTGGCCTACTTCCTAGTTACGATGATTCGTAAGGAATGATTTAACATTCAACCTACAATCATCTAAGTGCACTAATCTCGGTTTGTTCTTCGAGATTCGATCGTATTATATTCTTCGTTCACTTCCTCATAGGGTTTAAGGTCGCACACCATTTCACCCATCATATCTTTCCTTCGGGTTTAAGGTCGCATACCATTTCACCCATCATATCTTTCCTTCGTGTTTAAGGTCGCATACCATTTCACCCATCGTATCTTGCTTTCAGATTTAAGGTCGCACACCATTTCACCCATCGTTTCATTCTTATTGCTAATAAGAGTAGCGCATGTACGGAGGGTACATGGTTCTTGCCTTATTAGTGTTATCTCTCTGTTAATAATTGATTAGCAGAGGGCAGATATAATAGCACAAAACATGCATAGCAGTCTCATTTAAATCAAAACATTTTAACACATTTTGGAAGGAAAAGCACACGTTTGATTTTATACTGAAATAGTTTCCCACCTCGTTCTTTGGCTTTTGGCTAGATGTCTTTAGCTAGAATGAGCTTGAACAGATCCTTGCTTTCGATCTCCTACAATTGAATAGGGTTCGTGAGTCAGTACGATACATCTAGGACAATGCATCTTAATCGTAAATAAACAGGACTTGAAGGAACTAGAATAGATCGACAACTTATAATATGTTCAGCTTCTGTATCGACCGACAGGGGTATGTGTCGGTCGACACAACCTTAATCGACACGACTCAAAACGATCGACACATCTTGGTCGATATTCCCTGTCGACCCATCTCTGTCGATCGAATTAGTGTGCATCGATCGACTGGGATGTGTCGATACCTTCTTCGAGTGGCATTCCTGTCGATCGACAGGATTAGCTCGACATGACCCCCTTGTCGACAACTTCTCTGTCGATCGACAACATGCCTGTCGATCGACAAAACTTGCCCGACATCATGCCATCGATCGATTTCCCTGTCGATCGACACAATTCCCGTCGATCGACAGGAGTCGTCCCCTTTGCGGGTTCGCCGGAGCTGAACCTGCAAATTGCTATATCTCGCAATTTCACCGGTCGATGATACATGCAAACACATATACAGACTCCCTAGACATCCTAGAACACGATTATGGCCTCAAATCAGGAAAACTCAACGAAAATAGAGGACACAATTTACCTCGCCGGCGTTCCTCCGTTCACGGCGGCGATCGTGTTTTTCCGGCGTCCAAATGGAGTGTTCTTGACGTCCGAATGTTCCCTAAGCTATGAGGAACACGAATCCACGGTTAAATCACCGAAATTTGGCCGAAATAAAGAGATATACTAGAATCGCAACTTAAAACCCACCTCAAATTAAATCTCCGATATCTCTCTCGTCTCTCGTTCCCTCGGAGCCCACGAGTAGTCAAAACGAAGCTCTCAATGGCAGCTACAAGATGGCTACAATGGCTCGCCGCGATGTCGCTGGAGGTGGCCGGAAAATAGACTGAAAGGCGGCGGGTTTGATGTGAAGGGTGAGAGTCTCTCTCTCTAACTTTCTCTCTCTATGATATACTATAAGCTGGAAAAGCTTATACTATACATCCTCTTCCTATTTATACTCCCTCATAAATTAAGGTATGAATTATGATTATAAACTCTTATAATTCCATATTATATTTCCTTAATAATAATATGATAAATCATATTATTTTATAACTTCTCAAAATAATTGGAATTCCTCCAATTTCCCATATAATCAACTCAATAAATTCCTTCTTCCAAAATTTTCGATTCCACGATTTATCGTAACATAAATAAAATTTCTCCAACCTTATTCATACCATTCTACTCAAATAAATTCAAATGCTTCACAAACAATAGAATTCTCTTCTTTATAAAGATACAAGTCCTTACAAAGCTTAATTAAGCTTGGGGTATTACAAATATTTTCCTATAAATAGGCCTCAATTCCTTAGATCTCAACACACCACAAGATCATAAGTTGCACACAGCAAACCAGAGGAGTTGTGGTGATCGACTAGATTTGAGAAACGATGAGGAAATTCTGCTTCTCAACCGGGCAAGGAATCTGAAGGGAATCTTCGCCAGATATTCAGATTGAGTTGGGATGCAGATCAGAAGATCAGACCAGGAGGATTATCTTCTTTCTTCTCTCTCCTTCTTTTTTTCGAAAATTACATACTAATTTTCATAGATTTATTTCCTCAATCAGTTAGGAATTAAATCTTTGTGCGTGGGAAAAGATCAAGAGGAATCTCCGCGCACTCGCTCTTCAGGGTTTCGCAATCCAGGTATTCCGCATAAACCTTCTTTATGCTTCACCTGCACCACGAGTTTGGTCGAAGATTCTGACGACATACCGGAGAAGAAATACACGTTCAGTGAGTTAAAAATTAGATTTTCGTTCGTTCGCTCGTTCGTGCATGTTTTTCTCACATTTGAAGCATGGATCGTGGCATGATTGTATGGTGTTGAAAGTGTGTGAAATGCATCAAAAATGGAGTTGCAGGTCGTGCCATTTAGGGGTGTACACGGTTTGGTCCAAACCGGCCAAACCGGCCGAACCGAAATGATTTGGCCGGTTTGGCCGGTTTGGCCGGTGAATTAATCGGCCGGCCGGACCGTAAATTTCAAACCGTATAATTTGGTTTGGTCCATGGTTTGAGTACAGAAACCGGCCGTTTGGACCGGACCGGACCGTTTATAATTTTAATAAATATTTAAATTATATATTGTACTAAAAATATTAATGTAGTACATTTAGTGTAGTGGTTCAAGCTATACTTTGAATTTTAAAATGTACAAGTTCAAATCCTTTACGCAACATCATATATTTTATTTTCTCCTACATTTTTATTTACAAATTTTTATTAATTTATTTGTAAACGTCTCTCCTTTTACCCTTATTATCTTCTCGGAATAAGTATGAATCCTATACTGTGCAAAATCATAGAATTTTTATTTTTCTCCTACATTTTTATTTATTTATTGAAATTTAAAATAAACCTTAAACTATCCAATATTACAATCTCACAATTTAATTCAAGCATTGGTCGGCTTCACCATTGTCGCATCGTAATACTGTGACCTTTTACGAACTATTATGTTTGAGAATGAGATATGAACTATTATATATTGATGTCATAAATTATTTGTTTCTATTATGATTGTCTTGTACTTTGTTGATGAGAACCATTATTTATTTTTTAATTTCTCAAATAAATTATTGCTAAAAATAGAATTTTTTTTATGTTTTGACTTTGCTCGTTAAAGTCATTTTCCATACCGTTAAACCGGCCGAACCAAACCGTTTTATTTGGTTTGGTTTGGTTTGGTTTGAAAAAATTAATTTGGCCGGTTTGGTTTGAGAATTTTTCAAACCGTATTATTTGGTTTGGTCCATACTTCGACCTTCAAACCGACCAAATCGGACCGTATACACCCCTAGTGCCATTATTGGAGTCAGAGAAGACTACTCACGTCGATCGACACAGCTTTTTTCGGTCAACGTGAGCACATCAATCGATGCGAGAGCCATGTTGATTAATGTGAGCCGTGTCGATCGACACGGAGGCCACATCGATCGACACAGCAGTCCATAGGAGAAATTATGTGTTTTCTAGTTCCATTTTGATCCGATTTGAGTCATTTTCGATTTATAAGTTCGATATATGATTATATGAGCATGTAAAGAGTCTAAGTGTATGTTGGTTTGTGGAATCGAATGACAAGAATGGGTTGAAGCGATTAAAACAAGATTTGAAGCACGTTTTGGTGTTGAATTTTGTATTTGGAATTTAAGATTGAGCTGTGTGAAGTAGTTGATTGAAAATTTGTCGAGTTAGATGTCCTTCCTAGTTTATCCATCCTAATTGGTTATATATTGCCATTATTGTAGGAAGGTGAGAGATAAGGAGGAATTAAGCTCGACTACACCATTAACAAGGAAACATCTAGTTAGTAAAAGTTTAACATCAGGTGGGAACTATTTTCAGTACAAAAAGAAATGTATTTTATTTTCTAAAATGTGTGAAATGATTTTGTTTTAAAACGATTGCTATGCATAAATGTTTTGTGTTACATATCTGTTCCTCTGTTGACTGCTATCAACCGGGAGTTTGATTATGAGATGGAAACCAAGCCCTTTTGGAGCTTGAGCTAGTCTTACTAATCTGTGATATTGAAGGCTAGCGGCCTCAAATATATTGTGAATTCAGGTTGTGCAGTTGACGTAGTGAGACCTTGGAGAGATAAGGATCTGGGTGAATTTAATTATTTAAATCGATCGTGTCTCAATGCTTGTGTAGATCTGAGACCTTGTGCACAATTGGTGACAGTGGGTAGATTGGTTCGCCCATTCCCAGCTATTGATCGTAACTTGGAAGTGGGTCAGCTTCCAGTTACAAAATGATAAACAGATATGATAACATTGTAGATATAGCGCACAAATGAAAATGTTTTGGATAACACGGTTTCTTTTAACAAAACCTCGTGTTTATCTGTATGAGTTGCATAGCATTCATACTTAAAATGTATTTTTTCGGGCATGTTTCTATTGGGTACATATGTACTCAGCCCCTCGTGTTATTTCTAAAACGCGCAGGTTGATCAGCGAGGATGGAGCAGTGGTGGTGTAAAGGATGCCGCTGGTTTTGTACAGATTTTGAAGATCCTGTGATATGCATCCTCATATGCATATCACCATCACGCTGCACACACCGTTGCACCACTCTCTAGAATACTTTTCCTTCCCGTGTTTAAAACTTTTGAAGAAAAGCGAGTTTAATTGATTTTCTTGTTTAAGTTTCCCTTTTGAATGTATACAAATGTGATTTTAAATCGTTTAAATCTTTCGCAGTCTATTTAAAAATATTTGGAAATCAATAATCCATGACTGTAACGTGTCTCGTAGTTGGGAAGGCTGAATGGGGGCATTACAGAAGTGGTATCAGAGCGAAGGTTTTGAAAAGGGTGAAATTGTTTTAAAACTGTTTGGAAAACTTCGAGTTTAAAATGGTTTGGTTTTGGGATTTGATTGAACGAGACTGCTCGTACTTTACACCCCACTCCATCCTGCTCAACCTGAGGTATGTTTTAAGTGTTTTAAAGTTGCCTGCTTGCAAGATTGTTTAGTGATTGAGTCACTTTAAAACGTTTTGAAGTTGAATGAAAGTTCGAAAAGATAACACAATGTTGATTGTGGTTGAAAATGGTTTGAAAGTGATTCTGTGTATGGATTGAAAGTGGTTGAAAATGATTTGAGTTCATGTGTTGAAGGGAGAGTGATTGAAGGTGTTGATGAAAAGTATGTTCGATGTGTTGAAAGGAAGTGATTCATGCTGTGTTTTTAGAAAATCACGTGATTATGAAAATTTTGAAGAACGTTTGGTTTTGGCACCGGTGAGGTGACCTTTGAAATTGTGATTTCAAAATATTTGGTTTTGAACTGTGTGTGTGCAAGCAGGGTAAAATTTTTGGTGTTAATGCTTTAAGACGTGTTAATTGTGAGTCGAGCTGTAAGAATTGTTGAGATGTGGAATAACTTTGAAAGTTAAATTAGGATGGATTAGGACATGACTAACTGACTATTGGCTTCAATTGTTGAACTTAGAATGATGTTGGACTTGATGTATACGAGTGAGTCGGGTGACTGTTGAAATTGAAAATCTCTTGTGAACTGGAAATTCCAGTGATCGATTGAGTGTGCAAAATGCACGCAGTGAGCCTGACAGATGTAGTCAGACTTGAGTGAGTGTGTAAACGCGAGGATCCAATGGACCCTCGGCATGATGTGTCGCAAGACAGAGTTGCTACCGAGACACAGAGTCTTGGGTGTGTGAGTGATATTTTGTTGACTTTGGACAGACCGTTTGTTGATGTGACAGATTGGTTCTAGAAGGGAATTAGTTCGCCAGTTCAGGAGCTACCCTCCATTCGCAGAAGTGAACCTTGCCCATACTATGTTAGAGTATTTGGATTTGTGGGAGAGAGTGAGGGATCATGGTGTTACAGATACGGAGGCAATTGAGAGGACCTTAGCATTGATGCCGGAAAGATGGACTAATCGAGTTATGGAGTTGGTTAGATCACATTGTGACACTTGCTCGGGTACCAATAGGAGTTTTTGAGCGTTCATGGCAGAGCTTATTCAGAGGGCGATAGTTGATGAGGACTCTTCACCTGCCTTTTCTAAGGGCACTCAGGCATCTACGACGGGGGATGCACCTCAGCGTAGGACCTGATCTGGACCAGCTTCATCTTCCTTAGCTCAGATTGTAGCACCGTCTGAGTATCGGCATATGGGAGCTTATGACTCTTATCCGGACCCTGTAGGACCGACCGGATTTTGTGGCTTTCCTGCACCACCAGTTCAGCCTACACCTCAGTACCTTGGGGAGCTCAGTCGGGCTAATTTAGCACCGGATTTAGGTACACATAGTGCGGAGTATCTACCGAGACCAACAGAGAGTGGTTGGGAGGATAAGTTTGGAGGTTACGGGACTCTTTACGCACCAATTTATAGCTCGAGTGATACAGAGAGTGGTAGGGGAAAGCGGATAGCCGCTCAAGATAAAGGAAAAGGAAAACTGAAAGAGAAAGAGGAGAAGGAGGAAGAGGACCCTTCTGAGTGGTCTTATTGACTTGTGATGATTTTGTTTCTGATATGTTTATTTACTCTTTGAGAGGATGATGTTATTTGTGTTATTGCTAGTTATGACAGTATTGTTGCTTTCGAATTCTATTATATTTTGGATTGTAGTAATTATGAACTATCGTGGAGTTATAAATTTCGTATGTTTGACTATTTCGTTGTTATATTGAGATTTTGGATGATGATATTGTGAGAATTTTGATTTGGATGAAATTATTCGCTACCAATTATTATGTCGTTGATTATGATGTTGCAGAATACACAGAAAATGGAGAATGTACAGCGAGGTAGGGGACGAGGACGCGGTCGTGGCCGAGGTCATGGTCGGGGTCGGGGTCGAGGTAACCAACCACACGAGCATAAAGTCCCGATCATGGAAGAAATTCCTTATTTTGATCCTTATGAAGATGTGGAGATATTGTCTAACGATAATAGTTGTACACCGCAAGGATTGTATCAATAACGATAACGGGAGCTGCGACATCTATTAAGTTGGTGGAAACATTTAGGAAACAACAGCTGCCGACTTTCGACGGACTGGGAGGTCCCGAAGTTGCAGAGGACTGGGTGAGGGAACTTGAAAAGATTTTCTAACACATGCGATGCAATGAATTGGATAAAGTGAATTGCATGACGTACCAGCTGAAGGGAAAAATAGATCGCTGGTGGGAAACCTATGTCAAATCTCTTCCGCCAGCTGAGAGGGAGCAGATCGATTGGGAAAGGTTCAAGGAAGCATTATACAAAGATTTCATCCCTAAGCAATATAGAAGGGAACGAGAGGTCGAGTTCTTTCTGCTGGAACAAGGTACTGTGACAGTCGAGGAATATGATACGAAGTTTGGGGAACTTCTGCAACATGCGCCCCAGCAGGCAGAAATGCCTGAGAAAATGTCGGATAAATTCCGTGAATGATTGAAAGAGGACATTCGGACTCAACTGGCTACAATCAAATGACTGAGTTATCAAGAGTTACTGAGAAATGCTTTGGATATTGAAGCTTCTGAAAATAAGAAACAATTACCAGTTTGGGGAAAGCAGGAACCACAATCATCTTCCCAGCCGCAGAAAAGAAAGTGGGAAGAAGGTTTGAGGCAAGTTCATCAAGACCAAGGGAGTCAGAAGCGTCAAGAGCAGGGTAACCCGCAGAATTTTCAAAGGCGGAATTTTAACCAAGCTTACCCAAGAAATGAAGGACAGATGGCCCCTAGAGGCAATCAGGGGAATGTAAACCAACAAGTGTGTAACATATGTGGATTCAGGCATAGCGGGGAATGTTGGAAAGAAAGTAGAAAGTGTTATAGTTGCGGGGGAGTCGGACATCTGGCCAATCAGTGCCCCACTGCTCAGACTGGGATGGGACAACGACAAACTTTTCGGAGGCCACCGAATCAACAATTGAGAGCTATGAGGGGAAATCGCCAACCTTGGAGGGGAAATAGTGGAAACCAATGAGGAGATCGACAGGGAAGAGGAAATCAACCTCCACCGCAAGATAGGGAGCAGCCAGTGGAAAATCAGCAGCCCCGAAGAGTGAGGGCATATGCGTTAGAAGGAAATCGAGAAGATGAAAACCTCGCAGGTATGGGTATTACTAATAACATACCTGTTATGGTGTTATTTGATACTGGCGCATCACATTCATTCATCTCATCTGCATGCGTGGAGATCATAGGGCTTAAGGTAGAAAAGAATAGCCATGAACTTAATGTAGCATTGCCTTCAGGACAGACAACTATATCTACCTTAGTGTGCCGCGATCTGAAAATAAGATTAGGTGAGCATGAGATTAAGGTAGTGGAGTTAAACGTTATGGATATGTACGACGTGGACATAATCCTAGGAATGGATTGGTTATCGGTGAATAAAGCAACGATCTTATGTCATGAAAGGAAGGTTATTATTTCGCAGCCAGAGAATGAAGAATCTTGTGTATATGGGTTTAGAATGAGGCATAGAGTACCAGTTGTTTCAGCGCTACAAGCATCGAAACTGTTATCAAAGACTGGAAACCATGGATATTTGGTATATTTAGAAGTTGAAGAGAAAGAGGAACTGACAGTCCAAGATGTACCCTGATCACTGCTATTTCTAACAGATTAATTATAATAACAGCGGCAAATAAATTTGTAAACCCTAAGGTTATCGATCCAGGGGAATTGTATGGGGAAATTATCCTATGTACTAGCTATGGTTCTAAAATTCATTGTTTGAGGAATTCAGAATCAGGGTTTTGTTTGGAAAATAAAGATAACAATACTTGAAAATTAAAGGAGTTTTGGAAAGCAAATTAAAGAACACAGATTCTAGGGAAGAACTCTTATTATGGATAACATGTAGGAATCAACTAATTTAACAGGTGGAATACTGCAATGATGTTATATCTCCTTGTTTGGCAAATATAATCTGGATTACTAATTAGTGACTCATCTCCGCTCGGTCTCAAAGTACACCAAACTAGTCAATCCGATAAGCAAATCAGTTCAATTTCTACATCTAGTACATCTGTTTGGATAGTGTAGATCGTATCATATATTCCTATTCTCACTATTAATATTCACCTCTCGGTCCTTCTATCAATAGCTAGACATCTAAATTAATCGTCACCTCTCGGTCCTTGAATTAATCTAGAATTATAGAATAAACACAGGAATCATGAACCTAATTAATTAATCCTAACATGCATCCATAATAATATCAACCCCTAGAACCCGCTAGGGTTTCTAGCCACTCATCGTAGATAGAAATCCAAAAGAAAACATATTAAATTGCATAAAAGTAAAGAACTTACAAGAAAGTAAAGGGTTTCGTGTTTCCCAAGTCTTCAAACTCTAAAAACTCTAAAATATGATTGCATGCAATGGGATCCATGAAAAATCGAATTTACATAGGTATTTATAGTGGTGGATGTGTATCCTATCAAATCTAGGGCTAAAGATATGAATAAATCCATTTTTCCTCGAATTTCCGCTCCAGCAGACACTTCCGCGTCGATCGCTTCTGATTCACATCGATCGACGAGCCTCCTTGAATGGTGTCGATCGCTTCTGATTGGCGTCTGTCGACGCAGCTTCTCGCCCCTCCTGCGCGGTCTCACGGTTTTGGCCATAACTTTCTCTCCCAAACTCCGATTGACCCGATTCTAGTTGCGTTGGAGAGATAACTCAAAGCATCATCCATTTCCATGTTCCAATGGCTCGAATTCCTCTTGTGAACGAAATCATCACTGCTACTCTTACACATCACTGCTTCCGGAACGGATTTCTCGTGAACTTAGGCCTAAAACCTTACAAAAACACCAAAACGCGCATAATACCACCTAATATAGACTCATGCACATAATATATATATAAACTCAATAAAACTACATAATATAGTAGAAAATAATATATATAAGCGAGTAAGATAATGAGCTTATCATACCCATTGTTTGAGAATTTGAAGATGTGTTTCCAAACGAGTTACCCGGGCTACTACCAGACAGGCAGGTAGAGTTCGTGATAGATTTAGAACCAGGATCAGCTCCAATTTCTAAAGCACCGTACCGTATGACATCTAAGGAATTGCAAGAACTGAATGTATAGCTGTGTTGCGGGTATTTTTGTGTTGACAAGAGGCCCAAGAAAAATTTGGAAAAAATAAACTAAAAATGGCAGAATTATGAATAAAAATTAACAATTGCACTAAATCAAGTACACGAAATAAAATACAAGATGAAACACAAATCTAGATCGAAGTGCTTCGAGTTGCTTTGAATGGAAGATTTCCTCTGATTAGCTTGGGATGTCAATTCACTCTTATTTCACGCAAGTTTTTTTATTAGCCCCCGAATATGTACTTCCCAAAATATTTATAGAGGTCTTAATAATGGCTCTACATTTATTACCGAGATTTCTGCTCGCATTTACTGTTGGTTTTACTCCTTTTATCGCACCTGAGCTTTGGTTTCCGGAAGATTTACTTCCCATAATTGCACTAATTTATTTACCCCAATTCGCACGTGTTTTAGATGGTGTCGAACTGCTTGTCATATTGAACTATATTCATCAAACTGTTACTGAAGTTTATCGAACTGCTTTAGGTATTGCGAACCCAAGCGCGAGCAGGCTTTTGAATTTTGGGCTTTGATTTTTGGTCCTTTCGTCAATCGTTTTTTGCTCAATATCTTTGGGCCGCGCTATCGGGCCTCTTTATTTGGGCCATACATTTCTGACCCTAACAATAGCCCCTTCGACTTAGCGAGGTTCTTTCAAAATAGTTTGGTAAGTCGAATATATGCCGAACTTAATTCCCAGATGTATGGCTCTTCGAACCCCTCAGAAGGGTTCGGGATATTTGTGGGACACCTTATGAGGGTATCCTCTCGGCTTGAAGAGTTGATCCCTCTGTGGGTGACTCCTCTAATTCGTAATTCTCTATAAAGTCGTGACGAATGCCGACGGCTATGGGCCCAAAACCAAAGCGCGTGAATCAGACAGTTCGGGTTCTGTCATTTTAGCCATCTGGTTCCTTTTTGCAAGGAGTATGTTGGTCGGTCCATCGGGACGAACCGCATCATGTTTCGTTGAACTACTTTGGAGTTCGAATGATGTTTGAGTTCGAGAGGTCGAAATGTTTTGAACTTTCCTGCCAAACAGCTATGGTAATTGCGTAATTTCCGCAATTATCGGGGTTAATTGAGGGGGGTTGGACGAACGTAACCATTTTAATACTTCCCTCGGGAACTATTGCGTTCATTTACAACGAAAACCTCCCCCTTCGATGATTTGATTTCCAGAGCATCGTCTCAGTTTCCTGCCTTCAATCCTCTTCAGATCGTCCAGTCGCCGAAATAAATGTACTAAATTCATAACTTGATTCTTCCTTCTGGTATTTTACTTGCAGTCGCGTCTCTTTCCTTTATTTGCATTTCGTGTCGGGGATATATGTAGGGTTTAGGGTTTAAGCCCCCCTTTTAGCTTTTGTCGTTGATCTTTGAACTCGGTAAACTCCATGGATCACGACTTCGACAGCCAAATTCCTATGCCGCCTTTCACCCCATCTCTCGAAAGGGATTCGACCACTTCCCCCACCGCCGAGTCTAACTGGGACTTGCTCCTCCGAGAACCAGAAGCCCGAAAATCTTCTAGGAAAGAAAAAATCATCGATGAATCTTCCAATGAGGGTCCGTCTTCTCCTGATACAGAGGACGAAAGACCTATCGCCGAGACCTTCCACTGCCTCGAACGAGCATTAGGTGCCGGTGAAACCAGTAGATCGGGCCACAAGATAGATGTCGGGGATCCCAGCGGATCCAATCAACCGATAGCCACTCATTTCGAACCTCAAATCATAGGTCGATGGACTCTACCTGTAGGGTGGTCATCCCATAGGGTCCTCGGGGCCACTTCTTCTGTTACCAGAGAGAAGATGTTGGCTCTAGCCGATGTTGTCCCATGCCTTGGGGTCGTATATATGCGCCCTAAAGCCAATTGTCGATGCTTCAATCCGCCGGTGGGATTTACAACTTTCTATACGGCTTCCATGGAGAATGGAGTCGGTCTCCAGATCCACCCCTTCTTCAGCGATGTCCTTGCTTCGTACAACATCTCCCCCTTCCAGTTAGCTCCAAATAGCTGTGCCACCTCGTAGGAGTCTTCCTGGCATGGATGGACCTAGGCCTAGGCCTCCCCACGATTCGCGAGTGGCATCATATGTACAGGATGAACCAGTGTAGGGATAAGCATTACTACTACTTCACCCGATGGAGTTCTAGTCGGTCACCTCTTGTAAAGAAACCTCCCACAAACTCTCCGAGCTGGTGGAACACTTTTTTCTACCTCAAACTCGACCCCAAAAACCCCAAATTCCTTAGGCATGGAGGGATGCCACTAAGTGGGTTCTCGTACCTTGTTCTTTGTTAATCGATCCTATCTGTGTACTGAAAATTCTTTTTTTTTTTTGCAGTAAGCGAGCAGATTGTGCTCACCGACGCCAAACAAGCACGAGTCGATCGAGCTTACGACGTCAATGTTAGTGATCGCGAGTGGCCTAAGCTCCAGCTCGACCGGTTCGTCACCGCCCATTACTTCCTGGACCACAATTTCCATCTCAACAATCTGTCGGAGAACATGAAGGGACGTGGAGTTTCCGCAGAGCAGGTTGCCCAAGCGCGAGAAAAAGAGAGCTCGCAAAGAGGCGGACACCAAGCGCCGGGAGGAGAACCCTCCTAAAAGACCTGATCCTTCCTCTGGGCAACATCCTACTACTCCTCCTCTGCCTCCATTCAGGCCTTCTGAGCCCCCGAAGGAAGGTCGAACTATCCCTCATTTGGACTCCGCTTCGTGAAAGGAGTCTGATCGCAAAAAGGATAAAGAGTCCGGGAGTTCGGACCGCCATCACCGCGCTTCTGACAAGGATTAGGATCCCCTGAAGGAAAATCTTGAGAAGTTGGTTGTCAGGACTTCGACTGCACCTGCCAACTCGAGGGTGGACTCATTCTTGGTCCATGCCCGAAAGCTGTTGCTTAATCCTCCAACTCCTGACCCTACAGTGGGATCAATCTTCAACCGGCTTGCTCGCTACGAGCAATGCCAACTGGAAGTAAGAGTAGCTTCATATGTTTTCCCTTTGTTTCTTATGTTATCGTTGCATTTCCTCACACTTGTTGTGATCCACTCTTGCAGGATGTGGTGGAGCTCGACCGAATTCACCACGAAATCAAAGTCTTCAGGTACAAGTGGGCCAGGGAGATCCGCCAGCTCCGAGGCAAGGTTGACTCCTCAATGAAGAAGATCGAGGCATTGGAGGAGAAGTTAGACGAGACCGAGGGCAATGCTGCTGCGTTCAACGTGAAGGCAGATAATGTTGAGGCTGAGCTGAAGGCAAATCAGGAGGAGCTTGAGGAGCCAAAGAAGAAGTATGATGTGGACATCACACTGCTCTCAGGAGATCTCCAAAAGAGGGGGGACCAACTGAAGGCCGTGCACGACCAACTGAAGGCCAAGGAGGAGGGCCATGCTGCCGAGCTGAAGAGCTGTCGCGAGGAGATTGAGCGCCTCAAATTTGGGGACGGCCTGGACTTCGAATCTATCATCCAGACCCCTTACTTCTCCGAGACGTATGAGGTAGCCATTCTTCATGTTTTTCCCTATTTCCTTCACTTTTTCTTTGTGTATTTAATGTTCCCATGTCGTACTTATAGACTCTCGCCGAACAGGTCGAACAAGAGATCAAGGGAAGATATCCTCTCGATTCCCAGATCTTGACCTGAGTGTTCTGAATGCCGAAGAGCAGGTCGAACAAGAGATTCCGAACCAGGATCAACTCAATCAGACCTCTGGCGGCCCTCAACAGCAGCTCGACCAATCCTCCAGCGTGCAGCAGTCCGTCCTCTCTGGAGACCAGTCATCGCGGGTTAATGCTTCTACCACTCAGCACAATGAGAGGGGGGATACTTGATTATTCTCTGTTATTTACTTTCTCCCAAAAAAATTACCTTTTCTTATTTCGTTATCACCCCTTGGTACCACCGGATATTATTTTTGTTTTTTCTGGGATTTGGTTTTTATTATATTTTCGTGCTGGTTATTCGTATTTCTATTGCATGTTTCTTCCTTTGCTTTTAGCATGTTCGACAATATGAGGTTAGAGTGGGCGATGCCGTAGCATCGCCCCTCCGACGCTCAAGTTAGTATATGAATCTGGGGAATAAAAATAAGAAATGATTGAGGTAGAGTAGAGTGAGTTTATCTGGTATTGTTGGCTTGCGCTGAGATTGATTTGTCGTGTAGACTTGATCTCCCGCCTCGTTCGTCCTGCAAAGAACTCCAGGCACTGCCCCTCCGACGATCAAGTTAGTTACAGAGTTTGACATCATATGAATAACAAGAAACAAAAAAGAAGTAATTTCTAAAAGTAATATTTTTTAAGATTCCTGATGTTCCAACTGTTGGCGATTTCTCTTCCATCATAGTCCTCTAAATGATACGTGCCTCGTCCGATCGCTCTAGTTATTTTGTAGGGTCCTTTCCAGATAGGTTCAAATTTTCCCACACTTTTATCTTTAGTATTTTGAAACACTCTCCTTAGCACCCAATGTCCTTCCCGAAAGGTTCGAAGTCGTAGCCTCCAATTATAGACTCTTTCGACCTGCAATCTCCGCTGCGCCATCATTATCAGGGCTTGATCTCTTCGCTAGTCGATCAGCTCTAAATTCTTGAGTAACTTATCGCTATTACGAACTTCATCGCATAGTTCGACCCACAAATTTCCTGCTCTCATTTCGACTGGGATTACTGCTTCTTCACCGTAGGATAATGCGAAGGGGGTGCTTTCCGTGGCAGCTCGCGGGGTAGTTTGATAGGACCAAAGTACTCCCGGGAGCTCTTCGACCCATCCGGTTTTTAGTGCGTGCAACGGCTTCTTCATGGTAGCCATTATCGTCTTATTAGTTGACTCTGCTTGTCCATTTGCCTCTGGGTATCGGGGTGTCGAGAATACCAACTTTATTCCATAATGATCGCAGAACTCTTGAACTCTTCTTCCGGTGAACTATGTTCTATTATCTATTCTTATTTACCTCGGTATTCCGAATCGGCACAATATATTCATCCAGAGGACTTGATGACCTCCGGCTCTCAAACGTTGCGAAATGCTTCTGCTTCCACCCACTTTGTAAAATAATCCGTAGCCACGAGCAAGTATTCTTTCTGTCCAGCTCCCTCCGGGAGTTTTCCCACGATATCCATTCCCCACGCCATGAAAGGCCATACGAGGACGGTTTGCGTGGAGTGGATCTGCATGTTTTTGTATGGTGATTTCGAACCTTTGGCAGGCTTCGCAACTTCTCACATATTCCATTGCGTCCTTCCGTAGAGTGGGCCAATAGAATCCTGCAGAAATAACTTTATGTGCTAAAGTGCGAGCTCCCTGGTGGCTTCCGTAGTCGCCCTCGTGTATTTCCATTAGAATGGCTGGGACCACACTTGGAGGAATTCACTTTAGAAGGGGTCCCTCCATCGATCTTCGGTACAGTTCATTGTTGTGAATGGTATACTTCGCAGCCATTCGCGTTAACCGAATCACTTTAGCCCTTTCTCTTGGTACGACTCCTTCTTTTATATATCGAAGTATAGGATCGATCCACGTACTTGCTCGTATTATCTAGTTTACCTCTTCACCCCTAATCACGACAGGTTCGTCTACCCATGTCAGTGGAATGGGCCTGCTTTGTTTCTCTTATCGGGAGGAAGCCAAGTTCGCTAATGCATCTGCCTCTACATTCTCCTCCCTAGCTATATGCTTTATTTCAAACTCATCGAACCCCGCGCTAATTGATCGAACCAACTCATGGTATTTCAGCAAGCGCGGCTCCTTTACATGATATTAGTTATCCACCAGCAACACTACCAACTGGGAATCACCTTGGACCTACAGGCGTTGGGCCCCTAATTCTCTCGCGAGCTGCATTCCCCTTATTAGTGCTTCGTATTCAGCCTCATTATTCGTTGCATCGAAGTTGAGGCGGATAGCCCGCTCGAACTGCTCTCCCCACGGACTTCTTAGTCTTATTCCAACTCCGTTACCATTCATGTTGCTGGAACCATCGACCTGTAGGACCCATGGCTCTTTTCCGCTCTCTGTTATTTCCAAGTTCGCTTTCTCTTTTTCAGCTTCGAGCTGCAAGTTCACCGAATATTCTGCCACGAAGTCCGCTAGAGCCTGAGACTTTATCGTTATTTTTGGTTCAAACTCTAGTCCGAATCCCCCAATCTCCACTGCCCACTTCAACAATTTCCCGGAGAGGCTCGGTTTCAGAAATACTACACGGAGCGGATATGAAGTCACTACTTTTATCGGATGTGCTTCAAAGTAAGGCCTTAATTTTTGGGACGCCGTTATCAATGCTAAGGCTAACTTTTCCAATACCGTATATCTAGTTTCAGCTGCGATCAGGGGTTTGCTTGCATAGTGGACGAGGTGCTGCTTTCCTTGATACTCCCGTACTAGGATAGCGCCGAGAACGTGGTTTGAAACAGACAGATATAGCAACAATGTCTCTGGCTTGGAGAGTAGTAGAGGATTCGCCAGATAATCTTTTAGTTGCTTTAAGGCCTTTGCACAGTCTTATGTCCACACGAACTGCTTACCTTTCCGTAGAACTCGGAAGAAGTCATGAGTTTTGTCGGAGTACCGAGATATTAACCGACTTAACGCTGCCAATCTACCCGTTAACTTTTGAACCTGCTTCCGACTTCGTGGATGAGCCAACTCCTTCATTGCCCTGATTTGTGTTGGGTCGGCCTCTATCCCACGGTTGGTTACAACGTACCCCAAGAACTTTCCCGAGGCTACTCCAAAAGTACATTTTGCAGGATTCAGCTTCATGTTGTATCGTTTCAAAATATCGAAAGCCTGCTTCAGGTGCTGGACGTGTTCGAAAGCCTTTTTGGATTTTACCAGCATATCGTTGATGTAAACCTCCATTATCTTGCCAATGAGGGGTTCGAACATCTTGTTCACCAGTCGCTGGTAAGTTGAGCCTGCATTTTTGAGTTCGAATGGCATCACCTTATAACAATAGATTTCTTTGTTCGTCATGAACGCCGTCTTTTCTTGATCATCTGGTTGTATCCCAAAAATATGTCCATGAAACTTAGCAGTTCGTGGCCTGCTTGGCATTAACGATACTGTCGATGTGCGGCAAGGGGTATGGATCCTTTGGGTAGGCTTTGTTGAGATCCGTGTAGTCCACACAAACTCGGTTCTTTCCATTCTTCTTTTTCACCACTACAATGTTGGCCAACCAAGTTGGATACTTGACTTCCCTTACCGACCCGATATCAAGTAACTTTTGTATCTCCTCGTTGATAGCATCGTTCTTCTCTGGAGCAAACTTCCTCCTTCGTTATTGCACAAGCTTCATGCAGGGTCAACTTGCAACTGATGCGTCATCACCTCAGGGTCTATACCAATCATATCCTTATGTGACCACGCGAACACTGCACGCTCTTTTGTTAAGAACTCCACGAGCTCACTCCAGACCCTAGGATCGAGCTCGCTCTTGATGTTTGTTTACTTAGCTAGGTCTGCCGGGTCGAGACCCACTTCCACCGTGTTGTCGAACTCGCCTGGTGGTTGGAGTGGTGGATTAAGTGGGAAATGCTATTGTGAGCATACCGCCTTGAAGCTCGCATAATAACACTCTTTTGACGTCCTCTGTTCGCCTTTGATAGTGCATATTCCCACCGGAGTTGGGAATTTAACCACCTGGTGGTACGTGGAGGGCACTGTCCTAAGCTGGTGGAGCCATGGGCATCCCAGTAATGCATTATAAGCGTTAGGTGAGTCGATAATCAAGAATGACACATCGTGCCAAGTTCCGCCGTTGTAGGTCGGCAAACTTACAGTTCCCATGGTAAGCTGTACTCCTCCATTGAACCCGATTAACGGAGTTTGGCTCTTTACTATCCTTTCCTCGGGGATCTTCATCTCCTTCAACGCATGTTGGAAGAGGATGTTTGCTGAGCTACCATTATCTACCAGAATTCTTTTGACTATGCAGTCCGATAACTGCAGGGAGATTACTAGAGCATCGTCGTGCGGATGATTCAATTCTGGAGCCTCTTTATCTGTGAATTCAATTGGTGCATGGACCACAAAACTTCGTATTGTTGCGACCTCTTCGCGCACTTGCCTCCGTGCACGCTTGGCTACCGACCTGGTGATCCTGCTGATCTCGAAACCGCCAGTAATACAATTAATGGTACGAACTGGAGCTGGCGATTTGTTGGTTCGACTGGCTTCTGCTGGGGGTGGTGCGGTCTGCTTTTTGCGGGTCCAAGCCCGCTTTCCTTTATCCGTTAGAAATTCGAACAACAACCCCTTCTTTAACAGTTCGACCACTTCTAATCAAAACGTACGGCAATCCGCCGTGGTGTGCCCATGGTCGCTATGGAAGTCATAAAATTTCTTCGGATCTCTCATGGAAGGATCAGTCTTCATTCTCTGCGGCCACTTTACTTTCTCGGGCATTTGCCGGAGCACGCTCTGCACCAAGTTTGCCGGATCGATCGAGAGGGTGTACTCTAGCACATAGGAAGCCAAGGTGTTGATCTGCGGTGGCTTTCTACCAGAAGGGCGGTTGTACGGGTGTGGCCGTGCGGGACGCTTATCACGTTGCTCCCGATGCTGCTCCTCTCAAAACGATGGTCAGCCACCATTGCGCCGCGCCTTCCGATAAAGCTCATCTTCCTCCCATTTGATTAGCGCCCAAGCACGGTTTAGAGCATCATCCATAGTCAGGCAAGGGTAGATCGACAGCTCTCGATAGAGGTCGGAATCAATGTCCAACCCTTTAGTGAATGCATGCACCGCGGTACTATTTGGGCAATTCGGTACAACCATCAGTTCTCTATTGAATCGTGATAAGTAAGCTCTGAGCGACTCTCTGGGTTTCTGAATTACTGCGTATAGATCATCCAGAAGCTTGTCGAACTTTGTGCTACTTGAATACTACCGGAGAAAGAGTTGATGTAATTTGGAGAACGTTGAGATCGATCCCTTCGGCAAATTGATGAACCACTGTAGAGCAGGTCCGGTAAGGCTCGACCATAAGCACTTGCACATGCATGCCTCGTGCCGCGCACTGGGAATTGCCAACGCAAACATCTTCTGCTTAAAGACCGCTACATGGTTCTCCGGATCATAAGTACCATCATAAAGCGCGAAGCTTGGAGGGGTGAATCTATCTGGGAGCTCGGCCTCTGCAATCTCAGGTGCGAACGACGACTCCGCATAGCTCTCTCTAGGGATAGTCCTCTCTGGGGGCGGGAGGCCTGGTACCCTTGCAATCAGTGATTCGAAGTAATTCAACCGCTGCTCGAATCGGCGCTCCATTTGCGCAAGTAACGCGCTTCCTGCTGCATTTAGGTTTACGAGCTCAAGATTCGGATGTTGACCCTCAGGAGGAGTTCTTGGGTCAAGTGCTCAGCCTCGTTCTCAGTGGTCCAATTGAACTCCTCCCGCAGATCTCGAGTCGTAGCTGGACGGCCCTGCTTGTGCTCCCAGGCTCCTCCACTATTGGTTGTGCATTGAGTTGCTATTACAACCGCTGGTAGTTTGGCTCAAGGAGCTGACACTTTTGGGTCACTGTCTCCACCTGCGCTCCCATTCTTTCCATTATGCCTTGAGCCGCCTGGACCTGGCTTACTAGCTGGGCTACGTAAGGATCTTGCATCACCGAAGGTGATTGTGGTGGGAATGATAGCTCGTTGAGTGGCTTCACATTGAAGGTTCGCCTCATATCATCCAGGGTTTTGCAGGGCTGACCCGTTCCGCGTCCTGTCGTCATCGATTGCCCCCACCCTGCTCCAATAGGAGTCCCACGGCCTGCGGCTGGGTTTGACCCTCGCCCCTGGTTCAATCCTCTCCCAACCCCGAGAGGCGCAGTCCCTTCGACTGGGGGTGTGGTTCCGTCGGAAACTAGCTCGATGGGATTGGTATTGTTTCCGCCTTCTGCCATTTACTGCAATAGACGTTAATACAGTTTTGTTCTTCGGCCCACGGTGGGCGCCAAATTGTTGCGGGTATTTTTGTGTTGACAAGAGGCCCAAGAACAATTTGGAAAAAATAAACTAAAAACGGCAGAATTATGAATAAAAATTAACAATTGCACTAAATCAAGTACACGGAATAAAATACAAGATAAAATGCAAATCTAGATCGAAGTGCTTCGAGCTGCTTTGAATGGAAGATTTCCCTTGATTAGCTTGGGATGTCAATTCACTCTTATTTCACGCAAGTTTTTTATTAGCCCCCGAATATGTCCTTCCCGAAATATTTATAGAGGCCTTAATAATGGCTCTACATTTATTACCGAGATTTTAGCTCGCATTTACTGCTGGTTTTACTCCTTTTATCGCACTCGAGCTTCGGTTTCCGGAAGATTTGCTTCCCATAATTGCGCTAAGTTATTTACCCCAATTTGCACGTGTTTTAGATGGTGTCGAACTCCTTGTCATATTGAACTATATTCATCGAATTGTCACTGAAGTTTATCGAACTGCTTTAGGTATTGCAAACCCAAGCGCGAGCAGGCTTTTCAATTTTGGGCTTTGATTTTTGGTCCTTTCGTCAATCCTTTTTTGCTCAATATCTTTGGGTCTCGTTATCGGGCCTCTTTATTTGGGCCATACATTTTTTACCCTAACAAGCTACAAGAACTCCTAGACATGGGATTTATTTGGCCAAGTGTTTCACCGTGGAGAGCTTCGGTTCTGTTTGTCAAGAAGAAAAATGGGTCGATGAGAATGTGTACAGATTATCGAGAGTTGAACAAGTTAACCTTGAAGAATCGTTATTCGTTGCCAAGGATCGACGACTTGTTCGACCAACTCAAAGGAGCGAGCACGTTCTCCAAGATAGATCTTTGATCGGGATATCATCAGTTGAAGATCAGAAAGGAGGATATACCGAAGACAGCTTTCAAAACCAGATATGGCCACTACGAGTTTGTGGTGATGCCGTTCGGGCTCACTAATGCTCCAGCAGTGTTCATGGATTTAATGAATAGGGTTTTCACCCTTATCTCGATAACTTTGCATTGGTATTCATCGATGATATTTTGATATATTCGAAGGACGAGAAGGAGCTTGAGCAATAATTTAAAACAATGTTACAGACTTTGAGAGATGAAAAGCTTTATGTTAAATTCAGTAAGTGTGCATTTTGGTTAAGTGACATTTTTGGGTCACATTGTGTTGGCCGATGGTATCAAGGTGGATCCAGCCAAGATTCAGACAGTTATGTAGTGGAAATTACCAACTACACCGAATGAGATTCGTAGCTTTCTTGGTTTAGCAGGTTATTACCAAAGATTTATTGAAGGCTTTTCAAAGATTGCTAAACCGTTGATGCAATTACTTCAAAAGGGTACAAAGTTTGTGTTGACAGAAGAGTGTGAAGAGAGTTTTCAGAAATTGAAGCATCTTCTGACCACAGCACCTGTTCTAGTTGTACCCGAGCCCATAAAGAATTTTGAAATTTATACAGATGCATCGAAGAATGGTTTGGGTTGCGTATTGATGCAAAACGGAAAGGTGATAGCTTATGATTCTAGACAATTAAGACCGCATGAGGTTAATTATCCAACTCACGATCTTGAGTTAGCACAAGTAATTCATGCATTGAAGATATGAAGGCACCATCTTTAAGGAGTTAAATGCGCAATATTCACGGATCATAAGAGCTTGAAGTATTTCTTTGAGCAGAAGAACTTGAATATGAGACAAAGAAGATGACTATAGCTAGTCAATGATTATGACTTGACTATTAACTATCACCCAGGCAAGGCGAATTCAGTTGTTGATGCCTTGAGCAGGAAAACAGAAGCACAACTTGGATGCCTGTTGAAAAGAGAAGATGGATTAGTGAAAGAATTCGAGAAACTTTGTTTGGAAGTTATTTCATCGTCAGTGAGACGTAGATGTGAGGTAGCCGCTTTAACCGTTATACCTAATCTTAGACAGAGGATCATTGAGGCTCAAAGAATCAATACAGAGTCAGAGTAGTTGAGGCAAAAGATGCAAGTTAAACCGACAATGCACTGATGTTTAGAGATAGAATCTTGGTGCCGAATAATGATGAGTTGAGAAATGAAATCATGAATGAGGCTCATGATACCCCATATACTTCTCACCCAGGAAGTACAAAGATGTATCAAGATCTAAAGACTACATACTGGTGGGATGGTATGAAAAGGGATGTAGCTCTGTATGTGGAGAAATGTTTGGCATGTTAGCAAGTCAAAGCGTTACATCAAAGGCCTTATGGGAAGTTACAGCCGTTAGACATCCCAGAGTGGAAATGGGAGCATATTTCCATGGATTTTGTCACAGGTTTGCCGAAGTCGCAAAGAGGAAACACGACAATACAGGTAATAGTGGATCGTCTAACGAAAAGTGCTCACTTTTTGCCGATTCGAGTGACTTATGGATCAGATAAGTTGGCTCAACTGTATGTCCGAGAGATTGTCAAACTGCATGGAGTGCCTGTAACGATTACATTTGACAGGGACGCAAAGTTTACGTCTCATTTTTGGATTAGTCTGCAGCAAGAGTTGGGAACACGCTTAAATTTCAGCACAACCTTTCACCCTCAATCAGATGGTCAGACAGAGCGGACTATTCAAACTCTCGAAGATATGTTAAGAACAGTGGCTCTTGACAGAGGAGTGAGTTGGGAGCCAATTCTACCGTTGATCGAGTTTGCTTATAATAATAGTTATCAAGCGATGATCGGGGTGGCTCCATTATATGGAAAGAAATGTCGCTCACCGCTATATTAGGATGAGGGGGTGAAAGACAAGTTATCGGGCCTGACACTATCAGAGAAATGATTGAAGTTGTACGCCAAATCCGGGAAAGAATTAAAGAAGCTCAGAGCCGACAAAAGTCTTACGCTGATACCAGAAGAGTTGAACTACAGTTTGAAGTTGGTGATAAGGTATTCTTGAAAGTGTCGCCATCAAAAGGGATCGTTAGATTCGGAGTTAAGGGTAAGCTTCGACCTCGTTTCGTAGGACCCTATGAGATATTGGAGCATATAGGCCCAGTGGCTTATCGCTTAGCCTTACCTCCAAGCATGGGAAACGTGCACAACGTTTCCACGAGTCGCAATTAAGAAAATATGTGTATGATCCGAAGCACGTGATACGTCAAGAAGAGATTGTCCAAATTCAGACCTGCACTATGAGGAGAAACAAGAAGCTATTTTGGATCGCAAGACGCAGGAGTTGAGGAAAAAAACGATATCCTTTGTGAAAATTTTGTGGAGACACCACGGGTTCGAGGAAGCTACGTGGGAACTTGAAGATAAGATGAGGGATAAGTACCCCGAGCTGTTTATAGCACCCTAGCAAATTTTGAGACGAAATTTTTGTAAGGTGGGGTGAATGTAATATCCCGTATTAATTAAGCGAGATTATGCTTAATTAATTAAATAAAAGCATATTTATTTTTTCGAAAATAATTATTTATTTGTTTTTTGAGAAGAAATTAAACACCCGATGAGATTCGAGGTTCGAATTGAAGCCTGAAATATATTAATGAGATCGTTTCGAGAAATCATAAGTGGCCGCGAAGTCACAATTTTTTAAAGGAAAGACGAGTGTAGCGAGTTATTATTCGAGGATAATAATATCGCATTTAAATTCATAATTTATACTCGGGAAGTCCATTTCCCAAACCGAGCTGGGGAAATGTTCGGAATGAAATATGGAAGATTACGAAATAAACCGTGTAATTTTCCGAGACTCGTGAAGAGAATTATCAATTTCTGAATTTTTAAAGAATTAAATATATATATATATATATATATATATATATATATATATATATATATATTATAAAAAATTACTCACCAAATTGAGGTGGCACCTTGCATGTAATGGAGAGGACACTTCATGGTATGTTAGGCGGTGGAGGATTGGAACTAAGGAACAAAAAAAAATGGGGTGTTACAATTTCATTTCATTCCCAACACCACCACCGTACACCCTCCTCCACGCCATCGCCTCTGTCTGCGCTATTTTCGGCCTCCATGAGATACCGTCGGTGACGCCACTACAACCATTCAAATCCTTGTTCTTCAAGGATTCCAGGAAGCACACGCACGCCCCGTGAGGGGTGGTAACGAGAGAGTTACAAGCTTTCGAAGTTAGGCCGTCGGTTTTGAAATCGATACGGTAATTAAACTTGAAACTTGTTTATACTCCATTCGAATCCGATTTTGATGCCAGATAAATGTTCTCCTCGTGATAGGGATTATTTTGAGTGCCTGCACTGCGAGTTTGGTCGAAGATTCCAACAACATACCCAAGAAGAAATACAAGTTTGGTGAGTTGAAAATTAGATTTCCGTTCGCTCGTTTGTGCATGTTTTTCTTGCGTTTGAAGCATGGATCATGTTCTTAGATGTTGTAGGATCATCGTGGTATGATTGTATGGTGTTGAAAGTGTGTGAAATGCATGAAAAATGGAGTTGCAGGTCGTGTCGTCGATGGAGTCGGAGAAGACGACTCATGTCTATCGATACAGCCTATGCCGGTTGATGTGAGTGCATCCATTGACATGGGAGCCATGTCAATCGATGTGATCTGTGCCGATCGACACGGAGGCCACGTCGATTGACACAGTAGTCCAGAGGAGAAATTATGTGTTTTCTTGTTCCGTTTTGATCCGATTCGAGTCGTTTTCAATTTATAAGTTTGATATATGATTATATGAACATGTAAAGATTCTGATTGTATGTTTTTTTAAGGAATCGAATGACGAGAATTGGTTGAAGCGATTAAAACAAGATTTGAAGCATGTTTTGGTGTTGGATTTTGAATTTGGAATTTAAGATTTAGCTGTGTGAAGTAGTTGATTGTAAATTTGTCGAGTTAGATGTCTGTCCTAGTTTATCCATCCTAATTGGTTATATATTGCCATTATTGTAGGAAGGTGAGAGATAAGGAGGAATTAAGCTCGACTACACAATTAACGAGGAAACATCTAGTTAGTGAAAGTTTAACCTCAAGTGGGAACTATTTTCAGTATTAAAAAATAATGAATTTCATTTTCTAAAATGTTTGCAAATGATTTTATTTTAAAACGATTGCTATGCATAAATGTTTTGTGTTACATATTTGTTCCTCGGTTAGTTGCTATCAACAGGGAGTTTGATTATGAGATGAGAACCAAGCCCTTTTGGTGCGTGAGCTAGTCTTACTAATATGTGATAATGAAGGCTAGTGGCCTCAAATATATTGTGAATTCAGGTTGTGCAGTTGACGTACTAAGACCTTGGAGAGATAGGGATCTGGGTGAATTTAATTGTTTAAATCGATTGTGTCTCAATGCTTGTGTAGATCTAAGACCTTGTGCACAATTGGTGACAATGGGTAGAGTGGTTCGCCTATTCCCAACTGTTCAACATAACTTAGAAGTGGGCCAGCTTCCAGTTACAAAATGATAAACATATATGATAACATTGTAGATAGTGCGCACAAATGAAAATGTTTTGGATAATACGGTTTCTTTTAACAAAACCCCATGTTTATCTGTGTGAGTATCATAGCATTCATACTTAAAATGTATTTTTTCCGGGCATGTTTCCATTGGGTACATCTATACTCAGCCCCTCATGTTATTTCTAAAACGCGCAGGTTGATTAGCGAGGATGGAGCAGTGGTGGTGTAAAGGATGCAACTGGTTTTGTACAGATTTTGAAGATCCTATGATATGCATCATCATATGCATATCACCATCACGCTGCACACACCGTTGCACCGCTCTCCGAAATACTTTTCCTTTCCATGCTTAAACTTTTTGAAGAAAACCGAGTTTAATTGCTTTCCTTGTTTAAGTTTCCCTTTTGAATATATGCAAATGTGATTTTAAATCATTTAAATCTTTCGCTGTCTATTTAAAAATATTTGGAAATTGATAATCCATGAATGTAACGTGCCTCGTAGTTGGGAAGGCTAAATGGGGGCGTTACAAGATGTGAAAAATATAAAAACATAAACATCAATTCTAAAACCCATTTGTTTCAATCTTCATCAAAATAGGAATGGACACTCAATTCTAAAAGCCTTCACTCTGCAGAAGTTGGTTCTGGCCTGCCGTACAACAACCATTGTTGTTTGAGCTCTGGCGACCACTTTCTTTCCAGCAAGAAAGCTTCTCTCTCTACTCTGCTCCCTCTCTCTCTAAATTCTATTTTTGAGTGTGATAAAAAAAAAAAGAACGAGCTCTGCAAAAATGTGCCTTCCACAGCCCTTTTATACTTTGGGTCATTGTTGGATTTTGGGTCAGCTTTAGGTACAAGTCAGCCCCTTTTCACACGTCATGCTGACTCCATCGCCCTCATGCTGTGTCATCCTGCCACAACAGTTCCACTTCAGCATTTGTTGACCAGTCTACTGTAGATTTAGCATGGTCTCCCCTCATTCAGGCTTTGTGTGCTACGCTCTTCAACCTTCTTTTGCTCTTTCGTTAACTTTCCCGAATCCAATCTAGATGTTGGTCCCCTCCGTGTGCTGGCGCTCATCTATCAGCGTGGGTCCCTGGACACCTCAACACCTTTGACTTTTAACGGCAGAGTTAGCACAACCATCCTCTGCTTTTGGTCCACATCAGCTCCTTCGAATTTAACTCGCCAGATCATCAATGCCAACTTTGCATAGCATTGCCTTCAGCATGAGAAATGTTGTCCCTACAACATATATTTCACATTCAAAGACTTATTAAAAAGCATTAAACAAGACACTAAAATGCTAACTTATTAATATAAAAACAAACATTAGACTCTCAAAGAACTGGACATTTGGTAGGGATATAACTCGTTTTCATGAGTTATCAGTAGTACAGTTTGAAAGTATATGTACATAAAAGAAAAAAATAACAGATGTTGAATTTGACCTAGGGCCTCTTATTTATAGGTCTCCAGGTGTTCTAAAAGGATCTAGGGCTTGCTCCCTCACGTTATAGCCAGTTTTCGATAGCTTGTTGTGATTCTCGATTGTCATTGTGATTGTTCAGTTGTTTGTCTCCTCTATGTTGGTTATGATGTTCCCGCGATCATATCCAATCTTATCGACTCCCGCAGAGAGCTCTGAATAGGTTGAGGAAAATAGATCTTCAATGATCGAACTATCTTCATTCCGGTATGCCCTTTGTCAACCTGCTCTCCTTTCTGTGGCGGAGTTGTCAGTTTTGTTTATTTCGAGCAATTCGCTGGTCTCTTCAAGCCGACTCATTTCTTTGTGGAGTTTGACGTTACCGTGGACCTATTTCGGCCCAAATGTTCTGCGGGATCAACACATTCTATATTTGATTTTGATTGCCTAAAATAATATACAATTATATTTATCAAGTTTGGGAAAATATTATTTATAGCTTGATTATTCTTTTAAATTGATATAGACTAGTAATTAAATATAGATTATAAAAAACCCAAAGTTGAAATATAACTTTCTCATAATATATGGTGTGCACACCCAAAAATTACCGTGATCATTTTGGGTACATTTACGAGTACATGCGACCCAACAAGCAAACAAGACTACCGGTCCGATCAATATCGACCCTGACAAGTGATCGAGTCGCTTTCGAATCGAAGTGATCGAACCACCCTTGTTGATAGCTACTCGAAAGACACGTCATTGTGGATAAACATGGAAAAGATGTTACATATCTTGTTTCTACTTGGGCAAGATTTGACTATATCTATTCTCAATTTGAATAGGAAATAATTTATTCATGGCAGATGAAGATTTAGATATATCTTACCGTATCTAAATCTGTTATCCTTGTAAATCTAGGATTTCTCCCCTATAAATATCTGCACTATTATTGTAAAAGGGATCGATTATTTTCTCCCTAATTATTCGATTATAAAATTCAACTGTTATTCTTTGTCTTGAGTGTTCTTTCTTTGTTTTCCGTTTTCTCTCAAATTTCACCCATCAACAATTGGCGTCGTCTGTGGGAAGAGGAAGAAAGAAATAGATGGAGAATTAACACGATGCTCAGCAACACAACCAACACCGGGAAGACATCGATGATGCAAACTCAACTTAGTTCAGAACTCGTTTTGAAGAAGATATGCGACGGATGTAGGAGGAGATGGAGATCCTCCGAGAGGAGAACCACCGGGTAACTCTTGATGCCAACCAACTACGGGCTCAACTCATCCTGTTCTGAAATCAGGATGATCAGAGGATAGAAGAAACCAACCCAGAGCGATAAAGCACCTCACAACTGGAAGACTCGCGTCGTTCGTTCAACCACCGCCTGCGCACGAAAAGCCAGACAACCGCATCCGAGTGCTTGAAGCTAGACTCTAATAGATAACATAGCTCCTTCCCATGATCCTGGGGGTACTCACTCCCTCAACGATGGAAATGATGGGATCCTATGCAGACTCCCCCTTTGTTAGAAGAATCACAAACGCTCAGTTTCTGCCAGATTTGCCATCCCTACTATCAAAGTGTATTGGAACAACGGATCCCGATGAATTTGTAACTCTATACAAGTTTAAGATGCAGACCGCTTCAATCCCAGAAGTTGAACGAGAGGCCTGCATGTGCAAGAGCTTTGGAGCGTGACTCAAAGGGCATGCGATGCAATAGTTCATGCATCTCGGAACTGAGAGCATTGCATCTTTCACTTAGCTGCACAAACTATTCTCGTAAAAATTTTGTAGTAAAAAAGGATCCCTTAATGATCCGATGATCTCTACTTGATCGTGCAAAATCATATAGAATCACTACAACAATTCATGAGGTGTTCTATGAGGCGAAGGTCACCATCCCTAATTGCTATAAATGTTTAACATACTCCGAAATCATGGCAAGGCTAGAGGCCTAGACAAGACAAGAGACCGAGGCAGAGAACTTCAGTAAAAGAGAAAAGAGAAAGTTAGCCCTCAACCCAAGAAAAATAATGAGGTTCAATCAAGTCGCTACCAGCCGTACCCTCCACGAGTCGAGCACAAGCAGTCTAACACCCAACAGGCACCTCACCCCGCTCCTCAGCCCTACGACCTATGCGCAAACCCCATGGTGACAATCTAAGAGATCATGGCGCTAGAAGACCAAGTCAAATGGCCATCGAAGGTACTAGGCGACACGACTCTAAAGGTACCGGAAGAATATTGTGCTTTCCACCAAGGTTATGGGTACAAAACTATCGAATATAGGGACATCCTTTGAAAAATCCAGAGACTACTCAATCAAGGACATCTGTGACACCTTCGAGATGCTCCACGAAAAGGGAACACTTGGAGAAGAAACAAGAGCAAGGGGACCGTCAAGGAAAATCCCCCAGCTACTGGGGCAAATTGAGTCTCTCTACCTGAAGAGCCCCGAGTTGAAAAAATAATCCATGTGATCTCAGGATGCTCTCTATGATAGGATCCTCTCGAAAAGCCTAAAACGGTATTGTCGAGAGGCAAGAAATGTGAATTCAGTCCACTCGGCTCAACTTTCACCATATAAGATCACCTTTTGACCTGAGAACCCTAATGTAGTACGACACCCTCATGGCGATGCTTGATGATCGAACTACTTATCGCCAAATACCGAGTCAAGAGGATCCTTGTTGATAATAAGGCATCATCGAACCTTATATTTCTGAAAGCTTTTCGGGGCATGGGAATACCGAATAAGGATTTGCACCAAAGCAAAACCTAACTGGTGGATTCAGTGGTGAACAACTCATCTGGATTGAGGAAGTGTATCGATTGGTCTATTCCAAACGAGTGAACTTAACAACACGGTTCGAGATCATCAACTCAGACTCTTGCTACAACGTCTGTTGGGATATGTATACTGAAAAGCATAATTGATCAAGCGTTTGTAT
>JAPKLW010001408.1:0-20220 GCA_026898455.1 Plectranthus barbatus | reverse complement strand
ATTGAATAACAACTCGTGTTGTTAATCGTAGACTCAAACCCTACAACGTCATCATGGGGAGACCATGGATACAGGAGCTACAAGTTGTGCCTTCCTCCTTCCACCAAGTGATCAAATTCCCTATGCCTTGGGGCATGTGATTGATAAAAGGACTACACACAGCAAGGGACTCCTACGTAGTGACTCTTAGCACCATTGGTGCTATTAAAGAGGTCGAGGAGACCGAGGAAGTCAGCCTCGATGAGAAAGAAAGCTCGAATCCCATGATCTTCGGAAAAAAGCTGTCACCATCCTTTTGCGAGAAGCTAATCTCCTTCCTTAGAGAGAGGCAAACCACCATGGCATTTGGACATGTGGACATGCAAAAATTTCCCTAACCCTCACAAAAGCTTACGTTATATAAAAAAAATAAAGTTCTTTCTGATTCTAAGTCTTTTGTGAACAATTGAGCAGTTGAGAAAGTAGAATATCTGCAAGCCTATGGTAGATGTAAATCATACATGATTAGTGCATACACATTAGACCCCTAAACACCTGAGTGATGAGCGATACACTGTCCTATGAGGTTCTTCCAAAGTATACTAGTTTTCTGACTTGATTTGGATTGTTTGTGTTTGTGAATATTGCATACTTGGATTGTGATGAATCTTGTGAGTCATTGCACACTTTGATTGCATGAGCATGAGATTTATCCTTTTCTTTTGATTGAGGACAATCAAATATTCAAGTTTGGGGATTGATGAGTTCGTATTTTTACTCGTTATTGGTTTGATTAATTAGTACTTTTTATTGTGTTTTGTTTAATTTCCTCTATTTTTATTGCATGATTTAGGTTAGAATGGTATTTTGCTTGTGGTGGTAAATTTTGAAGGTTTATGGATATTAATTGCAAAAAAAGTAATAAGGATTATTAAAGATTGAAGATTAGATCAAGGATAATTGACAAATAAAGATTAATCAAGATTCTGGAAGATTTGGATAGAGAAAGAAGATTTGAAAATAAAATTTGTAGCAGATTTTAGCATGGTAAAAAAGGAGCTAGATTAAATCATCCATATTTCACTCAATACTTGGTATCTGATCTATTAATGCATAATCATGGATACATAATCGAGTTGGCTACCCAACTCAAGCGGCATTGCATTAATCAGAGTTGTAAATCAAAAGATATGACTGAATTCGTGAAGCTGTGCAAATCTGGCGGGATTTTCTCAAGATACTTTCTGATCAATCCTAATTGCTCGAAAATTCAAGAATATATTCCAAGAATTGAAGATACGAAGCATTCAAGATATATTTAAGTTAGGACATTTAGGATTGAGATGCGCATGAAATCTAAATCCTATTCCTTGTACATTTCAACCATGTAAAACCCTCACAAACTCTATAAAAGCCCCTCTAATTTAGATCATTCAGTATCCATTTTTCTCTTCTTAACCTCAATTTCTGTAGTGCTTAAGAATTTAGAGTTTTATTTATTTTATGCAATTTATAATTCTTGTTTTACTTTTAATGCAAGTTTATTTTATTTTAATTAAGTCTTTCGTTTTATTCATGTCTAGCTAAATGTCCTAGCAGGTTCTAGGGTTTGAATAATTATTTTGGATGCATGTTTATGATTAATTATTTGGGTTTATGATTCCTATGTTGATTTTATAATTCTAAATTAATTTATGGACCGAGATGTGACAATTAATTTAGATGTCTAGCTATTGAATGAAGGACCAAGAGGTGAAATTTGATAGTGGGAATTAGGAATGCATGATATGATTTATACTATTCGACCAAGAAGAATAGATTGTAGGAATTGAAATCTGATAAGCATATGTAATTGACTAATTTGGTATTTTTGAGACCAAGAGGAAATAATCACTAATTAGTAATCTAGGTTATATTTGTTCGACTCAGGAAATATACCATAATTGCAATATTCCACATGTTAGTTTAATTGATTCTTGCATTTTATCCAGAATAAGAATTCTACCCTAGGGTCTGTGTTTTGCTTTATTTGATATAATTTCATATTTTATTTTATTTGTCTGGTTTAAAAATTCAAATCTGATTTTCAATTACTCAAACAATTAATCTGAAAATAGTGTTTTAGTACATAGGGCTATTTCCCCACATCATTCCCTTGGGTTCGATATCTGGGTTATAAATGTATTTGGCCACTTTATTATGATTTATCTATTAGAAATAACAATGATTACTACCCCTGAAGGAAAACCATACCAAATGCTTGGGACATAAAGTATTTGAGAAAGTTTTACTTTTAAGTGTCGAGTCCTTAGTCAGATATGACCTGGTCACTCTTTGTCGTTCGAATTGCATATGTGGCATCTTAAACAAGTTCATGTTCTTATTTTGTCTTTGTTTTGGATTGCACCAAGGGCAATAAAATGGAGCAACAAATAGATGTAGAATAACGAAGGAAATGCAATATTAATATCCATTTGATAACCAGGAAAAATGACAATTGATCCGAAGATACAAAACAAAGTACATCCAAAAGTGGTTCAAAATTACAAATTACAAAAAAGTTCAAACGAAAGAAAGCTGAAAATCAGGAGGTTGGTGGAGACTTCTCAGGGTTGCTCTCAAGATGCTCTTCTTCAGGGTGCTCATTGCTGGACTGCCCTAACTCCTTTGGGTCTTCCCGATTCTTAGTTCTTTGTTGTTCATGCTTGGGCCGTCCAGAGTCAGTAGGAACTGAGTTTACAATAGACAACGTGAATTGTCTTTTATTATTTCAACCGTTTGGATCGTTCTTAGGGTATAAAAAGTAAATCAGATTGAATAAACCAGCGAACCCTATGCATGCTCCTAATATTTAATTACAGAGGATGGATTTGTGGAATACCTAAACTTTAGTTTCTGATCTCTAGATCTGGATCGACAGTAATGGATTCTGAATGTGGGGATCTTGATCAACGCTATCGTGTTCCAACAGATCTGATCTTTTGATTTGTATCCCTTGCTCAGAGATCTGGTGAGGATACGCTATCGAGTTCCACCAAATTCTCAAGAAAGTCAATCAAACCTTCTTGATTGGTGTCGCCACACCACTGATCCCTCTCTAATTCAATATTACATATTGAATTTTGTGTTGTGTAATGTTGTATTGAATAATATTGTATTTGATCTGTAGAGAGAAGGGCTTTATATAGTTTTAGGGTTTGCAAACCCTAACCATAATGGGCTCAAGCAGTTTGTGGGTCAGACCAGGGATCAAATTCAAATAATAAAGTGGTCCCTCCTTATTAATTAATTCCATGTCCTACCCAGAACATAATTAATTAATAAAATATTATTTTACCTACACCACGGAAATAATGCTGACTCACTCCTTTATTACCACGTTATATGAAACGGGTTGCATTAAACTTGAATGATCCACATATTTAAGGTTCCAGACATTAATTAATTAATTTGACTTATGACAACCAGCCACAATTAATTAATCTCTTATTTTCAGAGTAGTACCACTCACCCCTTTTCATTTATGCCTTAAATAATAATTTAACCTGCAGGGTTTAGCATAATGAACCTTGTGAGCTCCTCAGGGAATGTCCCCATCCTAAAATGGATATGATTACCTATATGTCCAACCTAAGCGTGCCACACACAAACCGCCACACCTAAGATGCAGGTATAAGAGTGCATGTAAGACTCGCAATCATAGCAAGTCAAAGTGTGGTCAACCTGTGTATGCCCCTTAGTCTTCCATTAGGTTTAAGATCATAACAAGTATCTAGAGATCCGGCTCACTCATATGTCAATTAGAATACACATCTCACTGTTGATCCCATCAATTCATAAAGATGTACCGACACATCAAGTAGCTAGGATAAGCTCACTTATGAACTGATGTGTCACAGCCTAAACCGATAGTCTATCCAGGAACTATCTCAACTGTGATACTATTTATATCTCGCTAGGTCAAACGATTCATATGATCCTCTGTGATCTCCTACACACCATATGATCATGCCTATAGACGAGATAATGAGATATTATAGTTTGTATTGTATGTTTGTTTAGATAACAACTATGTGGATGTAACACATTTATGAAGACCAGTGTATCAAACAAACACACTTAATCATAAATGTTTTTAGTATATAATCCCAACAGAGTCATCAACATCGCAATTTGCCGACAACAAGAAACCCAAATCCAAGTCTGGATACTTCTTGAGGACAACATCTTGAGACTTAGTCATGGCAAGGGTAGCAAGATCGTCGAACATAGGACATCCAAGAGGCATCCTCAGTAGCTCATAGAGGTTCAATAACTCTGCCTTAGTCTCGGCCCGCTAAAGAGCTACTCGAGCCCTCTCAACCTCCGCCCAAGCCGTCTCGTGCTCCTGCTCCTTGATGATCAGTTGTTCAGCTTGAGAGTTGTGAAACCGCTTCTCAAACATCATTTTGTCGATTGTAGACTGCTTCTCACGGCTGAGTTGCTCGATCAACTGCATGCAGAAGGTAAGCTCGGTGGTGGTGGTTGACATGGCCTCGATTGAGGTGTCCCTCTCCTGCTCAAAGTTTCTCGAGGCCCTCTCGACCGCCTTGCGGTCCTTCCTCTCTTCTGCAACCACCTTCACGGTGCTGTAGAAGTTGCCCCTCATCCCTTCCAAGCTCTACAGATATTCAGTCAAATAAGTCATCCGAAAAGGAAAAATAGAGACTTGAGAGATTGCAGAAGTACCTTTAGATTAATGTGGGCATTCCACAAACCACTGGAGGGCACTGACTGTAGTCGGCCACAGAGGACCCTGCCACACACCCATCAAGAAGGTCTCAAAGCTACCACCTCCGTTGGTAGAGAGTCGGCGGTCCTGGTTTGAGAGGGGCATTTCAACAATATCACATGCGACAGTTTAGGAATCATCCATCACCACCAGTGTTTCAGCCTTGGTGCCCTCACAGGCAGTAAGGTCGTAGATGTCCTTCTCCTCAGGCATCAGAGCCTTTTGCCTTTATCCCTCGGGATGTTTGCGCTTCCGAGTCAAAGGGAAATCATCTCATGTTTCCTGCTCACCCGCTCGCCCCTGCTTCGACCCATTGAGAAGACAGGCTCTTCTCAACCTCTTGGTCGTTGGGTCGAGAGGATACCTTGGCGTCTGCACTCGTACTAGTCCCCTTGGGCCTTTTCTTCTTCGTCCTCCTCTTATTGTTGGCTTTCTATTGCTGAAATTGAATAAGTTTTCCGGAGTAAGTCCCGCCATATCGTGGATTCTGCTGATATCGGCCCAATGGTACCCAAGAAGTCATTCAACGTCCTACACATGATACAAGTAAGAGCAAGACAAGTATGCTCTTCATTCGTAAAGCTCGGTCAGGAATTCCCTGCAAAGAAAAGGAAGTCAATGAGTACACCTAGTGGAAGGAAAGATGTAAGCATTTACTTGTGGCGACTCGGAGAACTCCGGTCAATTCGAGCTAGTCCTCTGGGATTTCCAAGAAGAAGAACTCGTCTACCCAATGAGCACTGCTCAAGTAACAAGCTTTGACCAATGGCTTGGGATTGTTGGCATGTTTGGAGAAGAAATAATAACTCTCTTTTGATTGGTTGTGGAGGATATATAACTCGAACCACTCTCAAATTGAAGGCTCTCCGAGATTAAGATCATGAAATATTAAAAGGGTGCCCATCATATGCCTCCCCATCGAGGCTAATTGGATTAAAGCAATCTTATAGAAATTTAGTAGTGACACAAAAATAGGATGTAGCGGCAGCCTAATTCTTGAACAAACGGGCAAAAAAGGCCATATAGCTTAGTGCAGGTTGATGTGGGCATTGATCTGCGCGCGGTATGATAGGGTTTAGGTGAAAGGAGAGGTTATATCATTGGAAGAGGGAAAGCAGCAAGTCAAAATCTAAGTCGGCCTGGGTATTGATTAAAGCTCCCTGAAGATTTTGATCATAACCTTCCGGGAATAGTCCCGGTCAAAAGTCATCAAAATTAGAAGATGAAACTCACCAGAATGGAAACGGTTCGATTCAAATCGCGACGTCTGAAAGATTGTCACGACGGCAAAACTTTCTCCATGATGGTTCTTCTCAGACTAAGGGCAAGCGAGAATGAAAGTAAAAAATGAAATGAGGGGTTGGATGAGTACTTATAGGCTGAGGCATCGAAAACAGAAAAACTTCTCGAAGAAGATTCATCCATCGTGCCACACGTGTCCTCACACTTAATGCGGCGGAATTTAAATCGTCCACTCAAAATTACAAGAGACTCGAGTACCCGTCAAAACTAAGGTGGTATGAGTATCTCATAACCAATTCGATTAGCCTCGAATCACCTTACTGAAGGGATTTTTTGTGAACTGAATCACTTAATCCATTTGCCAAGATAGATAACTGGAATATCAAAAATAAATTGCTATGCCTATGATTAATCCTAGCATGCTCCTATTGATTATGCATAAGGGGGTTTATGCGGAATACCTGGATTGCAGAAACCTGAAGAACGAGTGCGTAGAGATTTGATCCTTGATCCTTTTCCCACGCACCAAGATTTATTCCTAACAGATTGAGGAATTAAATCTTTGAAAATTAATAAACAATTTTCGAAAACAAAGAGGGATAGAAGAAAGAACACGATCCTCCTGATCTGATCTGTATCCCAACTCTAATCCGAATATCTGGTGAAGATTGCCTTTGGATTCCTTGCCCGGTTGAGAAGCTGAATTTTCTCCTCGTTCTCAAATCTAGTCGATCACCACAACTCCCAATATACTGGTTTGCTGTGTTGCAACATATGATCTTGTGGTGTATGGTGTATTGAGATCTGAGATCCTGAGGCCTATTTATAGGAAAATACTGGACTTATATTGGGCCTGAGTTTTCATGGGCCAGATCAGGGACCAGAATGCAAATAGCAAATAAGGCCTATCAATTAATTAATTCTCATATTCAACCCAGAATATAATTAATTAATTAATATTGATTCATTCCACTAGAGAATCAATATTGTCCTACCTATTTGCTACCACGTTTTGAGGTACGGGTTGCATGGGCTCGATATATCCCCACATTTAAGGTTACAGACATTCGTTAATTAATTTAAGCTCCGACAAGCTATTTAATTAATTAACATCTTATATTCCTGAGTCAATCCACTCAAACCTTTTCACTTATGCTTGAACTTAATCAGCCTGCAGGACTTTAGCATAACGAACCTTTTGAGCTGCTCGGGGAATGTCACCATCCTATAATGGATGTGGTTACCTAGTTCCAGTACCAGACAGTTATACACAAACTGTTATCACCCAAGATACAGATATACAAGCTCAACTAGAGCCTTTCACTGCAACTCACAGTGACACACAATGTCAGATAAAAGAATCAATCTCGACTTAGGTCCTTCTCAATGCGTGCCCCACACCAGCATACCAAGCCATCCAATATAAGATGCTTATTACTGCGTATGCTGCAGCCTGCACTGACAGTTTATCCTGGAACTGTCTCAGCTATGATAACTATTTATATCTTGCTAGGTCAAACGATCCATACTATCTTCCATGATCTACTACACACCGTATGATCTCCCTATTGTCGAGATAAGAGGATAATTGCGTTTGCGACACATGTTTGTTAATTCAGACAAGAGATGAACATACAACATTTATGATTCCCAGTATATTAACCAATCGATCTTGTACATAATATACCAATCATAATGCTTTCAATATATAAATCCATCACATACTTGCATGGATGCACTCGTGCATGGTCCTACCCCATAAGCTTCGAGCATATCAAACCAAGAATTTATACACTGGGGGGCTACCCCCGGGTGAAGCAAATCTTGTACCACTAGGGCACTTGGGAATTTTGAATCCCAGCGGCATGTGCCTAGCCTCGAGTGGCAACATCGCAAGGGTTATCTTTCTAAAAGACTCAACCTCAAACCGCACGACCACTCAAATTGATCTTGGAACAGTAAAAGACACTTCCTACCAGAATCATCCAATTCTATCGTACCGACCCACGTGCAGTATGAAATCGGCTCTCATGCCGATAGATTTAGGGTCACTACATGCAATCTTCTTAGGGATCACTCCTACATCAATATTTTTTGAATCCCCACCTCGTCAAGTATATCCTTTACTTCGAGGAAACATTATTAACTGATGCAGGAAAGGGTGGCAGTCACACCTTTCTCTTTCATGTCAAGGAGCCGGAGAGAGAGGTGTGAGGAGATTCTCCATGCTGGCTTTTGGGGGCGATACAACGGAGGAGCGGTACGAAATCCCTCTATCGCCTCCTCAAACTCACATTATGGTTCGATCTAGGGAAAACATAAAATTCTTTCTATCAGCCAACAGAACATTTAGCTTCATTGAAACAAGCGCAATTTCGATAAAGTTGGGGGTTATTGTTGTGCCCAAAATGATCATGCTCATTTTGGGAAAGGGTGACAAATGGCAGTCACGTCTTTCTCTTTCATGTTAGGGAGCCGGAGGGAGAGGTGCGAAGAAATCCTCCGCGCTGGCTCTTCGGGGCGATACAACGGTGAGCAATACAAAATCCCTCTATCGTCTCCTCAAACTCACATTATGGTTCGATTGTAGGGAAAGCATGAAATTCCTTATATCAGCCAACAAAACATTCAACTTCATAAAAACGAGCGTGATTTCGATAAAGTTGTGGGGCTATTGTAGTGCCCCAAAATGATCATGCTCATTTTGGGTCCATTTACATGTAAATACGACATAGCAAGCAAACTAGTCTACCGGTCCGATCAATATCGACCCGAACAAGTGATCGAGTCACTTTCCAATCGAAGTGATTGAACCACCCTTGTTGATAGCTGCTCGAAGGACACGTCATTGTGGATAAACATGGAAAAGATATTACATATCTTGTTTTTTATTTGAGCGAGATTTGACCGTATATATTCTAAATTTGAATAAGAAATAATTTATATATGGTAGATGAAAATTTAAATATATATCTTACTAAATCTAGGATTTTCCTATAAATATTTATATTATTATTGTAAAAAAAAACAATTATTTTTTCCGTAAATTCATCTACTATTCTCTATCTTGAATTTTTTTTTTATTTTCCAATTTCTCTCAAATTTCAACCATCAATAATATATATTATTCAAATAATGATGATGTGAAATAGTGAATATTGGATTAAAAAAAAATTTGAGAGTGGAGAGAATTCATTCAAAATTGGAAAGCTATATTATTTAAATAAATCCATCGTAAGTCTGCGTTGTTCAGCCACAAGTTTCCTCTCTCTCTCTCTATATATATATATTTTATTTATATATATAACAACTGGTAGAGGTGGACTGCCGACCATAACAAAACGAAACGTGAAACGTGAAAAGAGAAAGAACAGCTTTTACAATTCTATTGGGCGCTGCCACCATTGATCCAGACTTTCAGTATTCAGATCTCTCCAATCAATTCTTTCAGTAATTCCTTCATTTACCAGTTGTGATGGAAGAAGTTAAAGGTTAGCAGCTTATGATCGATCGGTAGCTTCTACGCAAGTTTTGATTTTGATGAATTGATTATTGTTTGTTAGCGTAGCGGTGTATTGTATCTGGTTATGATTTTTATTTAGTTTTTTTTTTTTTTTTTTTTTTTTTTTTTGTGGTTCGATTGCGTGTCTATGTTAGCAAAATTTGATTTTTTTTTTTTATTGCAGTAATTACCTTTTTATCAAATCATTCATAAAGCGAATATTTTGGAATCTGCAATGTTTTTTGGTGAATCTGGGTGCTTATTTTGTTTGGAAACGATTGAGCTTTCCGCGGAATCCAGTGGTGGGTCCTGTTTACTTTAGGGCCGTGAGTGAGTTTCTGGTGTGAGGACGATGATAAGTCCATGGGGAATCTTGCTTTCTTCAAGTATCGGCCCTGGCCCCTATTTTGATTTGAAATTTGTGATCTTTTGATCTTTTAGGCATGACTTGACATGCAACAGTTAAATGCTGTTATGAAAGTAATAGCAATGACGTTTGTAAGTGGCAGTTATATTCAATTTAAGCCTTCTTGTTTAACTATTGATCATTTGGGCTGAGCTTGGATCCAATGGGAAGAGGAATGCGAACCCATGAGAGTTGAAATGTTAGGCTATGCAGTATGCACCACCAGCCCTTGTGGCTGTACTCCAGTTGGTGATACCTGTAATGCAGGTTGTACATGTCAGTGTTGTGAAATTATCTATAGCATGATGGGGATCAAAATCGAATCCTGTGAAGGATGCACAACTAAATAGGTTCTACCAAATTCTTTCTTGACAATTAACCTGGAACCATTACCTTTCATGATCTGATGTGATGAGTATTAGGCTATTAGCTGTGTTAATAATGAGCAACAATGATGTCAGCTCCAGAACCCATCTGATCCTTTTTTTTATCAGCTCCACGGGCGTTTTCTTTACCTTGTGCTATTGCAATATGCAAACGTACCAAATGTGTTATGATGTGGGGTTTGTCCCACATTGGATTCACACCCCAATGTGGATGGGTATATAAGTGGGGTGTTAATCCTTCACCTTTGACCATGGTTCTGGGTGAAGTTAGGGCTCTTACTTATGTGCCTAACAAAATGCAACTATATCTTTGAAAATTATTTCTAGTTTCCAATGTAAATCTTAAATGCTAGGCTGAGTTATGTATCATTTGCTCTATTCCAAATACACTAGGAGGTAAATGTTTCTTACTTCATACCCATGAGTCATTTCCTGATTGTTTTCCCTGCATTTATTAGTTGTTGATGCTAAAGATGGAACTACCGCTGCATTCACTGCTCATCAAGAAGGTAATTTCAACATTTTTACTTTTCTGTATTGTTTTTGCCATTGTAAGAATGCACCTTTTGTAACCTGAGATGAAGTTTGATAAAATCTTGTTGATAGAAGTTCACTCTTAGTACAGTTGTTACAAACAATAGGCTTGTCCTAGCTGTGATAGGATGAGTAATGACTTAGCTACATTTTAGTGGCACAATAGGCTTTATATTTATTTTGCGTGTGTTAATTCATTTGCTGACCCTACTTTTGTTTTATTAGTCATTGAAGCTAAAGATGGAGACATCACTGTTCCTTCTGTGTTTTATGGCCATCAAGAAGGCAAGCCCGATTCAGTATATTTGATATTTGGATCCTTGTTTTTATTTGATTGAAAATTTGATGGTATTGCATTCTATAGCATCCTCTTTTGTGCATGCCTTTTTAGTTGTTACTCAAACTTATGCTCAAAACTAGTGATCAATTATGTCTACTTGTTACAATGATCTTTGGGTCTCACTTCCCTATATTTTTTTAATTGTCTTCCTCTTATATTAGTTGTTGAAGCCAAAGATGGAACTATCTCTGTAGCATCCGCATTTGCTGGTCATCAAGAAGGTAATCTCAATTCCTCAATTTTCTCTTTTCTCTTATTGTTATACTAAATGGATGATTCCAACTTTCTAGTTGAGTTGGAAATCTTTCTAAATGTTAATAAATGGTAATGTTGTACCTAGTTTTCACACACACAATCTTATCCTATTTGCTGAGACCATGGATATTTTGGTTGATAAGACAATGACTAATGCAGGGCAAATTCTGTTGATTAAATGAGGTATGTTTTGCATAACCCAAAAAGTAGTGTGCTGCATGTCAAAAGTATGAGGGCAAAACAATGGGCCTTGTGAGTTGAGAAAAACTATGCAACTTGCAGTTACTAAAATGATAGTGCTCAATAATCCATAAAGTTAAACAAAACATTTTGTAGAACAAATCTGAGATAAGTTTTTACTGAATGATTTTTGTTTCATATATTAGTAGTGCGTGTATTTCCAATTGTTTGTGGTTTGATACAATCATATCTATCATATTTGGTTCATGATTCTTGTGGGCTTTAATCTCCTAGGAATCATGAATAATATGATAGACACGATTGTGCCAAACCACGTAATTTGGCTTTAATATCCTTGAAACAAGGAAAGCTTTTTGTGGATTGTTTGTTTGGAGAACCATTTTCTCGTCAAGCAAGGTGAAGCATTTGAGAAATGCATTTCTCTTGTTTAGATATATATTTTTGACGAACATTTTAAAGCTTTTGGGGATAAATTTTTTTGTATTGAATAATCATAAATCAGATATCTATTGACTGTCTGGTCCTTGGTTAGAGGACTGATTGCTTGTCTCAATAACTCATTTGTTTCTTGGTTAAGATAGTTTGCAAAAACAAGAATGTATTACGAAATAGATACTAACATTATTATTTTTTGTAACATCCGCAGCTGTTCAGGATAGAGATCACAAATTCTTGACACAAGCAGTTGAAGAAGCTTACAGAGGTGTAGATTGTGGCGATGGAGGTCCTTTTGGTGCTGTCGTAGTTCGTAATGATGAAGTGGTTGTAAGCTGTCACAATCTGGTCCTCAAACATACAGACCCCACTGCTCATGCAGAGGTTACAGCAATAAGAGAGGTTAGGAACGTACCCGTTTTAGAATTTAATTAAAAATTAAAAAAAATTCTTGCTATGCGTAATTTGAAGCCAAAACTTATTTAAAAAATCTTTAAATTACTGTTTGGAGGGGAACATTGGAAAGGTTTTTGGAACTTCTATATTAGTAGAAGATGACGACGAAAACCCTCTCTGTTATGATCTTGTTCCTATCCCGTGTTGAAAAAATCGACTAGCGCATAAACCATCAAATCGGTTCCATTACATGTTTTCGATCTACTTGTTGCCTAGTCGGCCAACTAGGTGGGCTAGGCGCCCAGATCCTTAATTATTTTAAAAAAAATTAAAATTTATGTAATTTTCTTTATTTAATAATATTAATATATTTGAAATAGTGAGAAATAAAAATAAGTTAACCGATTATGTATTGCCTAAAACCGTCTAGGCCCTACTCAAGTGTCCAACTATGCGGACATCAAAGTTTCTGCTGATACTCTTTTTCATTGTTTTACATCAATATTTGGTTTCTAGTAAGCAAAATGTTTCTGATACTTAGTCCTTGATCAGTAGCTGTGTTTATTTTTGTCCAATGATTGATTCTGGTGGACAGACTGATATTTCACTATGATCACTGCAGAGTTTATCTAGTTGACGACATTCTTGAAGATACTGAATTTCAATGTGTATTGGAGAGTGCATTTATCTTGATGTTTCGTCGTTTATTTGGGTTCCTTGTCTCGTACGGCGTGCACTCGGGCTTCTGACACTTATGATGTATTTTCAGGCATGCAAGAAGCTGAACAAGATTGAGCTATCAGACTGCGAGATATATGCTTCGTGCGAGCCATGCCCCATGTGTTTTGGTGCAATCCATCTCTCCAGAATCAAGGTTCCAACCATCTGAACCATCCCTCCAACTTTTTTGCAATCTTGCAAATTGTAATCTCTCACTCACCACCCTTGTTGTGTTTCAGAGGTTGGTGTATGGAGCGAAAGCCGAAGCTGCTATCGCCATTGGTTTCGACGACTTCATCGCTGATGCTTTGAGAGGAACGGGGTTCTACCAGAAGGCTAATCTTGAAATCAAGAGGGCAGACGGCAATGGGGCCATTATTGCAGAACAGGTATTCGAGAAAACTAAGGAGAAGTTTCGACTCTACTGAAAAATCATCTTCTTCTTCTTCTTCACTTGTAATTTTATGAAACTAATCCTCTAACATTTGCTGAATCATTTCATTTAGCTTCTTAGATTGTGGGGGTTTATCAAACTATCTCCAGCCCCCATCTCTCTCTCTCTCTCACACACAAGTTGTCTGAGATGGGAATGGAAAAGATGATATTTGAATAAATGATTGAAAAATGTTGCCATGAATGACTTGATCAAAAGGTTCCCTTCTACCTAGTTAGTTGCATTCAACATCTCTCTCTCTCACTGCTGACGACATCTTTGTTCTTTTCTAGTTTTCTTTGCATTTATGAGAATCTGATTTAGCAAAGTCCAAAACAATACTTTTTTCTATTTGTTTTTTGTTTTTTTTTTCTCAATTGGTAGGTTTCCATTAAAATACTCTACCTAAACAAATTTCAATATTTTCCCTTTTTTCTAGAATATAAGCCAATGACAATGATATTTGTTCTAGAATGTGGAAATAGATTATATAAATATATATATTTTATTTATGTGGTCAGCAAATATGAAAGCAGCCTTATTTTAATAAGAAATCACTGGAAAATCAAAATTGAGATATGGTTTGGTAAGTTGACCAGACATATTGGATCATTCCACCCTAGCCACGTGGCTGCCTTTCACCCACACATTTCATTCTTTTTTTTCATGAGTCGATTCCAATATAAATCGAGTTTGAATCCTCTGCTTACGGATGTTGTGCACCATACACAATCACACACAATCATTTCAATTATTTAAATAAACTAATAAAATAAATTGATTTAATTTTCTTTCACCTAAATTTGAGTTCTACGTAGCCATATTTTTCATATGCGTGATATTTATTATTCTAAAACATTCCACATCCAAAATGGACATGTCTACAAACTATATATATATATATATAAAAAATTGTGATGAAAAATTGAAAATGAGTTTCCAAGTCATGTTTTCTAGAGAGAGAAGTTTCCAAGTCTTGAAATCGATGTCTTAGGAATTATATTATTCAATTCCCATGTTTTCATTTAGACTTCCTCACAATGAAAAATTACTGCAATTTTAATAAATATATAAAAATATTGAATTTTAAATAATAATAAAATTATGTGCATTGTACATGTGAAAATATTGTTATATACTTATAGACTTAACAAATGAGATGTTATTTTTATAACTTACATAAGTATTAGTTTACAATTTCATTGATCAAATTTGATTTTATGGAACTCGATAATGTGCATAATTATTAATTGTGAAAATATAGTTTTTTTTTTATAATATGGAATCGAGAGGTAGGAAAAATTGATGGTTACACTTACCGACCAATTAATTATGTTGAAAATCTGATTGAATAGATACTATACTATGAAAATATTCAATTAATTTTGGATTCGGCCACGCCACCCTAGGACTGCCCCTACTCTATCTCTCTATTTTTTTTATTAAAAAAAAATTAAAACACATAATTTAAATGGATAAGGTATTCTTTCTTTTCCTCGAACCCATAATTTAAAGGGTAAACACTTTTGTCAATGGCTAATTGATCATGAATTTGAGTAACTAACATTATAGCTGTAAAAGAAAAAAAAAAGAAAAAAAAAGAAATCATGTGAACTCGTTTAGTGAAGCTAGTTAATTAAATGAACAAAATTAACTTAAGTTTTTCAATATCAATTTGTGAATTTGTGAACAAATTTGTTAGTTAAAATTAATATGAAGATAAAATTATTAACTTTATAAATTTAATATTTTTATGATTTAAGAGTAATAAATATGATAAATAGTTGAGAGAAATTTTTTTTTTTAATTAATTTAATTATGTGTATGATATTATATTTGGAATAAATAATTTTTTTAGAAAAATATTAAAAATTTTAAGTAAAAATTAAATCTAGAATGTTTGTTAGGCAACTAAAGATTGTAAATTTTAAAATATTCGATAAAAAAAATTTTAAACTCCATTCAATAATAAAGGAGTCAAATTTTAAAACTCTTTTAAAACAAATGAGAAATTTTATATTATAGGTCTTTTACCATCATATAATTGTTATTGTATTTTCTTCATAATTTAATTTAATAGGCGTGAAATATCGGGAAAATTGACATGGAAATGGAAAGTTCAAATTGGGTGCCAAAAATGTCAAACTCGACGTTTAGTCAATTCTTTCTTTGCTTCTTTTCCACGACTCTCCTTCCAACTCTCTCTCTCTCTCTCTCTCTCTCTCTCTCTCTCATCCACCCTTCTTTATGGCGCCGTCTTCGCCGTACACACTCTTTTAATAAGCTATTCACCCCACCACCACCCATCACACAATTTCTCCTCTCCAAATCCATGTTCCCATTATCCAAGCCATGAAAACCCCCTTCCCATTTCACCGGATTCTTCTACTTCTCCTCCTCCTGTCGCCGGGACTCATCCTCGTCCGAGCTCAAACGCCGCCCACCGATGGCAACCAGTACCCCTACGCCAAGTTCAGCCCCACCATGGCCATCATCATCGTCGTGCTCGTCGCCGCGCTCTTCTTAATGGGCTTCTTCTCCATCTACATCCGCCACTGCTCCGAACCATCCGCCTCCGGTAGCGTCCGCGGCGCCCTCTCCATTCGCGGACGCCGCGCCGCCGCCGCCGCCCGGGGTCTGGAAGAGTCGGTGCTGGAGACCTTCCCGACCTTCACCTACTCGGAGGTGAAGGACCATAAGCTCGGCAAGGGCGCCTTGGAGTGCGCGGTGTGCTTGAACGAATTCGAAGACGACGAAACGCTGCGTTTGATTCCCAAATGCGATCACGTCTTCCACGCCGAGTGCATCGACGCTTGGCTTGCGTCCCACGTCACCTGCCCGGTCTGCCGAGCCAACTTGGTTCCGCAGCCCGGAGATGTCCCGACTCCGGTTCAAATTCCGGAGCCCACGGAGGAAGTCTACGAGAGGAGTCACTCAGGAACCGGTGAAATTGCGATTCAGGTAGATGATAAAGAGCATCCAGCTGAACTCGATGCTGCGAACCGGGGATCGAGTTTTGAGTACCCGAATCGGCCGCCGAGATCATGGTCGGTACGAACCGGGAGAGTGTTCGGTTTGAGTAAATTTAGATCACACTCAACCGGACACTCGTTGGTTCAACCAGGTGAGAATCTGGAACGGTTCACATTGAAGTTGCCAGAAGTAATGAGAAAGGAGATGATGGACCGGGCGGTTCTGAATCGGACCGGAAGTTGTGCGGTTACATTGCCACGGGAAAGGAGTTTGCGTAGGGGATTTAGAACCGGAGAGGGAAGCAGCCGGGGTGGGAGGTTTAATCGGAGGATTGAACCGTCGGACGAAAATGCAAAGTCCGATCGATGGACTTTTTTCTCGAGAGGTTTATCGATGAGGTCGACCAAGGTGGTGGCGGAAGCCGGAGAAAGTAGTAAGAGTAATGGACCGCCGGTTAAAATGCCTTCCTTCAACTGTTTGGAGCCGAGGACTGTTGATGAAGTTGGTTTGATATCTGAGAATCGGGCGAAGTCGCCGGTTTAGATGGTTGGCCCGGTTTGGTTTACATGTGGTATTGTGGGCTCACTCACCTACTTACTAAATATATTGGTGGAAAAGTTGACTTTAAATGCAGAGATAATACTAGGTGGGGTCCACAAATTTTGATTTCTTTCGACGTGGCTCAATACTGTCACGGACTTTTATTTCTTTTCTTTTTTTTTTAAATTTTGGAACTTATTTTTTTTTTGGTTTAATTTATTTTTGAATTTTTAGAATGTATAGAGATTGTAGAGTTGTAAAATGTTGGATTAATAAAAAACACGAAAGAAAGCATTTGTTTTTTAGGGGAAGAAAGATGGATTTTTATATTTCAAGGTTTTTATGTACTCCCTCCGTCCCATTGAATTAGACACATATTTCTTTTCCGTCCGTCCCATCTATTAGACACATTTCCTAATTTGGCAAAAAATTAACACAACTTAATCAAAATTAACTATACCTAAAATTACTACCCTATCCCCAATTTTTCTGTAAATTCCCACCCTACCCTTAAAACCCTAAATTCCCAATCATCTAAATTTATCTCATTTTCATGTGCGCCGCTCTCTCAATCTCCTCTGAAACCACCACTCCTCTCAAATCCTAATCACCGCCGCCGTCGTCACTCACCCCACGCCGTCGTCGTCACTCACCCCATGCCGCCGGTGTCACTCACCCCACGCCGCCATCGCTTCTCCTCTCCCCTGGTACATCGTCGCCGCCTCTACCGTCGGCGTCGCCTCTCGCCCACCGCTTCTCCTCTCCCCTGGTACACCACCGTCGCCTCTCGCCCACCGCTTCTCCTCTCCCCTGGTACATCGTCGCCGCCTCTACCGTCGCCTCTCGCCACCGCTTCTCCTCTCCCCTGGTACGCCGCCGCCGCCTCTCGCCTCTCGCCCACCGCTTCTCCTTTCCTCTGGTACACCATCGCCACCGCCGCCTCTGAACCCCCATTTCCCAGCACCGCCTCTCGCCGCAGACAACCACCGCCTTGAATTATTGACTTTTTTAACTATGTAATTAGTGTTTATTTTATTAATATTTTTAGTGTTAATCTTTCTTTAAACAATTACTTATTTTTTGTCTTGGTTCATGTGCCATTTGAAATGTGTCTAAACATATGGGACGGAGGGAGTATTAATTATTTGTTGAGGGCAAATTTTCAATATAGAATATTGCGAATTGGGAAATTTCGTAAGAAATTTGGTGCAATTTACATTTTTACCACAATATTCATTATTAAAATGTACTCGAAAAATTTGTATTATAAAATAATACTCCTTATTAGTCCCATAGGAAGGGACACAAGAACCAAAAAGAATGTCATTATTAAAATTAAAATGCATTAATAAACATTAAAATATTGTAAGTGGAATTACACAATTACTAAAAGGGTAAGGATTCCAAAAAAAAAAGTGGAGGCACGGTTGTCGTCGCTCAGAGCTCCGACATCTTCATGGCTTTGGTCGGCCTTCCCTGCCTCCAAGCCTCCGCCGGCAGAAGAGACGAAGTTGTGGGGGTAGATCTCGTCACCGGCACAAGTGACTGGCGGCGATGGAGACAAAGACAAAGTCGTCGGCTCATCATCATCGCGAGAGGCGATTAGGGTTGGGGGTGTGTGAGTGGAGTATGTTGGTCCCGGTTTTTTAGAGTATAAACGTTACGCAGCGGAAATAAAGTTAATTGTTTCTTGCACGCTACTTACACACAGCTGACAACTGGCAACTGGTCAGCTGGTGCTGGTTACTCAGTACGCAGCTGACAACTGGTTAGCTGGTGATTTAATACTTAGAATATTTTAGCCTTGTTTGCACAATTATATATCAGTTTCAGGATATACTCCAGCACTTGAGTGCTGGGTTTAAAATATGAATGAAAGACAGAAAGCTGATAAATAACAAAGGATTTTATAGTGGTTCGATCAATCGATCTACGTCCACTCTCCAGTCGAAGCACTGGAAATTCCACTAAGAGTAATCAGGTACAGGTCTCCTACGATCTATCTCTATCTGGTGAATGCCTCGTCCACCAGTTCACTAGATCAACCGCTCCCGGTCCTGGATCCTTCTTCAACTCTTCACAGCTAATGGAGTGCGAGCACGTCACTTCAACCTCCACAGCTAGCTGGGTGTTTTAGTTCTCCCAAGAACGTAACAGTCTCTACGGCAGAATGCCCGTAATAACTCGAGTGCTGGTGAGCACAGGAGCTGCTGTGAACTCTCTCGAAGGAGAAAGAACACCAAGTGAGATCTTTAACTTACAAGCTTAAGGCTTGAAGTCTCGTGTTTGATAAATCAACACACGGAAAGCTTTATGAAAAGCCTCGAAAGTACTTTATGCGATTTTGCAGTAATTTTAGTTCTTTCGGTGGTTGAGCAGAGATATCTAATGTTTGAATGTTGGTGGTTGCAACGTATTTATAGCCGCAGGAACCGATTCAAACTTTGTAGCCGTTTGGACACATCCGGAAAGGTGTCAGACCTCGGATGTCCTTCTGACGGCGGCAGGTATGTTTTTCCGGAAAGGAACCATACCTTTGACCGCTTTATCTGACACAGATCTCTTTGTGTCAGAACGGCTCTTTCTGTCAGTCCGAGGAATAAGACTAGCGTCTTGTGACTGATAGACTTTAAGTTATCCTTCCTTAAAGTCATCATTTGTCAGTTGATTCCTCAGAGAATCTTCTTTTTGTCTCTACTACGCGGGGAGAGAGAATCTGGGATTCTGCTGGTAACATCTGACTGGTAGATCATACTGGTGATCTCGTGCTGGCAGTCTCTGCTGGTGACTTGCCCTGGCATCATCAAAGTCTACCAAAAGTCTGGATGTTAATTCTTCTCGGAATCTCCCATGACTGGTGAAATCACCGCTGGTGAATAGTGTAAGAACACGTATTCTCCTGGTAAGGTTTGTCAGCCGCCTGCTGATGAACCCCTTCCCAACTGGTGAACAGTAGCCAGTCATAAGAACTTCTCACCGCTGGTGAACAGTGTCAGCACGAGTCTTTGTCAGCCGCCTGCTGATGAAACTTTTCCCAACTGGTGAACAGTAGCCAGTGGTAAGCTTTACTCATGCTGGTGAACAGTGTCAGCATGAGTCTTGATCAG